>JALJCO010013729.1:0-57500 GCA_023101725.1 Atherinomorus stipes
TCAGTCAACTCTCTCTCTCTCTGAATGAACAACAGAGTCTTCTGATCAACTAGCCTGCAACTAGAATAATTAATATTCAAGTACTATCAGCGCATATATGGTACATAAATCTGGCAAGCTAGCCAGGAGAGAGAGTTGTACAGAGTTGGGTTTCTGTGCTGCTAAGCTTTGATACTTGTGAGTTATAATTTGTTTTGATAAAAATGGACATTTTGGCACAGTATGGAATTAAAATACCTAACTCTGTGTTTATTAAACACACAAGTAACTCGGAGACTGACAAAGAAGTAGTTGATTTCTTGTTACAGTATGGCGCCATATCCAAATTCGAAATTGTGAAGGATCCTGATAGCGGTTTCCAAGATTGCATGATTGTTGAGTTTAAATCGGGAAGTGCGTTGGTTGGGTTATGCAAAATCCTACCGCACACATACATTTGTCAGACTGAGAAAGTTACTTACGAGATTGAAGAGTTGTCAGCTGCTTGTTCAAATTTAGAATCCGAGGCTAAAACACAAAATTATCTTCGTGATGTGGAGAACGTGGCTAAACTCACGGGTCAGAATAAAATATCATCTCTACTGGGCCAGTCCTTCAGCCAGCTTCAGCCTGAACCACCACAACTGAAGAAGTCCCCAGATGAGTGCAGTGGTTCTGTCGCAGCAGCCCATTCCTCTCCATCTGCTCTCACTGTCCCTTCTGAACCCAGAGCTGATACTCCAGAATTGGACTCTGAGGGGGAGCCACAAGCTGCCAAGCACAAACCATGAACTTCAGTGCCAGCCGCGTCTCCGCCGGACCTTAATCCGCCACAGGTACAACGTTATGTGGTGGAGCACATTATGAAAAGTGACGACACTGCAGTGTCATTTTCTCAAAGGCTTAGGACATTTTCTGGACGAGTTCCAAGCCCACAACACGAGATCGGTTATGAAACCTGGTGCTCTGGTGTCACTCTTCTGCTAAAACATCCTGCTGTGTCCGATCTGCAACGTACCAGGAAGATATTGGACAGCCTGTTGCCACCAGCGGCTGACATGTTGAAACATCTTCCACCAGAAATGCCTCCTACAAACTATCTCCAAATCCTTGATTCTGCTTATGGGACCGTCCAGGATGGAGACAAACTTTATGCTAAGTTTGTGGAGATGTTTCAAAATTCCGATGAAAAGTCATCAGCTTATTTGCAGCGCTTGCAAGTGGCATTGAACCTTGCTGTGAAAAGAGGGGCTGTTATGACCAAAGATTTTGATAAACATCTGCTAAATCAATTCTGCCGAGGCTGTTGGGACAACGCGTTAATCTCCGATCCTCGCCCATGCAGCGCAAGTCAAATCCACCAGACTTCGCTGAGTTTCTGCTGTTGCTCAGAACAGAAGCTCGTGAGATTGCAAAGGCTCAGCATATGAAGCAACACCTGGGCTCTAGCAAACCTCGAGCAAGTACACATGCTCAATATGCCTTATACATCAGAACAGAAAAGCGTAGATAATCTAACGACCGTCACCTAACAGCTTGCACAGCAGTTAGCAGTTATACAAAAACCGCTGCATGCCCTCACAGCTGCTCATTCTGGTCAAAAACAACTTGTTTCTGAAAAGTTCAACTGTACCAGCAAGTCTAGTCAGCCCCCTCACATCAGACGATCTGCACCAAGGACCTCTCAGCGAAGCTTGGTTTCAGGACCCAAGCCAGGTTATTGTTGTAATTGTGGTGAAGATGGCCATATAAAACCAAACTGTGATAATTTCCCCAATCCTTCCCTTGTTGCTGCTAAGAAGAAGCAGTTCAGTGAGAATCAGAAAAAGTGGCAGAGACCAAACCCTCATAGTGGCCCGTTAAACTAGATCGGGTTCTCGTTGAGGGACAAACGGGAACTGCAGAGGATCGACAAAGTCCCACCAGGCAGCCACCGAAGAAATGCATTAATCTGTCACATGCACTCCCTGCAAAGACAAGCCAATTGCCACATGGGCTGATTGGGTCAAGGTGTGCAGGTCAAGTAATTATCGCTGGTCAGAACCATCAATGTTTATTAGATACTGGGTCACAAGTTACAACAATCCCGATTTCACTTTAAAATAATCACTTCTCGCATCTACCAGTAAAGTCGCTGGATGATTTGTTACAAGTGAGGGAGCTGGAGGCCAAGTTGTCCTCTATCTAGGTTATGTGGAAATGACCATCACTTTCCCCAAAGAGTTTATCGGTACTGACATGGATGTATGTACCCTGGTACTCGTGGTTCCAGATGTTCAGAGTGAACTTTAGCATCAAGTCATTGGAATGAACACTCTCGAGTCCCTGTATGATAAGCATTTGAAGAGTGACAAGGTCAATTTCAAACCCACCAAGCAAGGCTATAGAGCAGTCCTCCAACTGCTCCAGTTGTGGAACCAACAGACTGAAGGATCAGGCAAAGGTGTCGCAAGATTGGTCAGTAAGTCACCTGTCGGTGTTCCAGTCGGCCATACTGTGGTCCTAGAGGGCCACGTCCATACCAGCATACCGCCAGCTAGTGACTGGGTGCTAATAGAACAGCCATCTACCCCTCTGCCTGGATCTTTGTGTGTGCAAAACTGTCTTGTGGCACTGTCGAGTAAAAAGCCCCATAACGTACCAGTAATCATCACAAATGAATCTGAACAAACTGTAACCCTTCCACCGCTCAGTGTTATTTCTGAAGTTTCAACAATAGCACAGATACTCTCACATAATGTCGTTCAACTGTGCAAAGAACGCAAAGAATGTTGATCTGCAGTTCGACTTTGGGAGTTCTCCTATCCCTCCAGAGTGGAAGGAAAGGGTCAGCGCTAAACTCTGGGACATACCAGAAGTTTTTTTCCCACCATGATTTGGACTTTGGTCGTACTGAACAAGTCAAACATCACATCCGTCTCCATGACGAGACTCCATTAAAGCACAGTGCTCCTCCTATTCATCCTAATGATATTGAAGCTGTGCGCAGCCATCTGCGAGATCTGTTACAGGCGGGGGTGATAAGAGAAGCTGAGTCACCATTTTCTTCACCAATCGTTGTTGTCCGAAAGAAGAATGGAGGCGTTCGCCTTTGTATTGACTATCGTAAGCTGAACATGCAAACTGTGAAAGACGCCTATGTGCTGCCCAATTTGGAAGAATCATTTTCTGCACTTAGTGGTTCGCGCGGGTTCAGCGTACTTGATTTAAAGTCTGGCTATTACCAAATCGAAATGGAAGAAGTTGATCAACCTAAAACTGCGTTCGTGACTCCACTCGGTTTTTGGGAATTTAATCGTATGCCTCAAGGCGTGACGAATGCACCTAGCACCTTCCAGCGCCTCATGGAGAAATGCATGGGCGATCTGCATTTGAGAGAGGTTCTGGTCTTCCTGGATGATCTCATTGTCTTTTCCAGCTCTCTAGAAGAGTAAAGAGTCGTCCATTGAGGGTGCTTCAGCGACTCAAGGACTACGGCTTAAAGTTGTCACCCGAGAAGTGCAAGTTTTTCCAGTCCTCTTGGCCGTTATCTTGGCCATGTGATCTCTGAGCATGGAGTGGAAACAGACCCAGAGAAAATCTGCGCATTAAAATCCTGGCCAGTTCCTCGACCCTTAAAGGAACTGCGATAGTTTCTTGGATTTGTGGGATACTACCGCAGATTCATAAGCGGCAATGCTGCCCTGGCCAAGCTGTTGAATAACTTGACAAAAGGGCTTGCCCCTGCTCGTCGTAGTGGCCGTAAAGATACTGCCATCACTAAGAGCCGGGATGCAAAACAACCCTTTAATGAGAGGTGGACAGAGCAATGTCAATCTGCCTTTGATACCTTAATTGACAAGCTGACGACAGCCCCAGTGCTTGGTTTTGCCAACTCCAGCCAGCCATAGATCTTGCATACTGACGCAAGCACCATCGGCCTCGGATCTGCTCTGTATCAAGAGCAGGGAGGGAAACTATGCCTATGCAAACCGAGGGCTGTCCTCCAGTGAAGCAAGGTATCCTGCTCACAAACTAGAATTTTTGGCTCTGAAATGGAGTGTAACTGAAAAATTTCATGACTATCTCTATGGTTCCAGGTTCACTGTCGTTACAGATAACAACCCGTTGGCATACATCTTGACAACCGCCAAGTTAGATGCTGCTAGTCACAGATGGCTTGCTGCATTGTCCACTTATGATTTCAAACTACAGTATCATGCTGGTAACCAAAATGGAGATGCTGATGCCCTCTCCAGAAGGCCACATCCCCAGTCACCTAATTCTTGTGTTCCAAAGGAGTGGGATATGGTGCAGCAATTTACCAGAAATCACCTGGATGAGGAGGGCAACAATTCTGTTGACCTCTCACCAGATGTGGTAGCAGCCATTTGCCGCAGCTGTCTGTTAAGAACCCCCCAGTCCCGATGATTCAGTCGTGAGTGACATCACCCTGGTAGAAACTCTAAGCATGTCTGCTACAGTCATTCCTGACTCCTATTCCCATGAGTCCCAAGGGTTCCCAGTGGTTCCAGCGTTGTCTCTTTTGGATCTCAAGGAGAAGCAGAGATCAGACCCTGCAGTGAGGGAAGTCGGCCATCAACTTGAAACTGGCGAGAAAGTTCCTCCTACTGCAAGAGCTGAACTTCCAGATCTTCCTCTTCTGTTACGTGAATGGAACCGTTTTGAGCTTCAAGATGATATCCTGTACAGAAGACGACAGAATGGTGAGCGTTTATCTTTCCAACTTGTGTTGCCAGAAGCATTACACCCTATGGTTCTTAGCAGCCTTCATGATGATATGGGCCACATGGGGGTGGAGAGAACGCTTGACCTTGTTCGATCTCGTTTCTTCTGGCCACGAATGTCTGCAGATGTTGAAGCCAAGATCAAGTCCTGTAATCGCTGCATTCGCCGAAAAGCCCTGCCAGAACGAGCCGCACCTCTAGTGAACATCCAGGCCAGTCGGCCACTTGAACTCTTGTGTATGAATTATCTGTTGCTTGAACCTGAGAGTAGCAATACCAAAGATATCTTACTGACCATTTCACAAAGTACGCCATGGCCTTTCCAACTGCCAATCGGCGGGCGAAGACTGTTGCGAAATGCCTGTGGGAGAACGTCATTGTGCATTATGGGTTTCCTGAACGCCTACACACAGACCAAGGGCCTGATTTTGAGTGTCATCTGATTAAGGAACTCTGTGCAATATCTGGCATCAAGAAGAGTCACACAACGCCTTATCATCCTCGTGGGAACCCCGTCCAGAGGTTTAATAGAACCTTGCTCAACATGTCCGGTACACTGGAGCCAGAGCAGAAGAGCAGGTGGAAGGAGTATGTCAAGCCCCTTGTTCATGCTTATAATTGTACCCGGAATGAGACCACGGGTTTTACACCATACAAACTGATGTTTGGCCGTTGTCCAAGACTTCCTGTAGATCTAGCTTTCAACTTGCCTGTTCGGGATTTGCCATCTCGCTCACATTCTCAATATGAGCAAAATCTGCGTTCCCGACTGGAAGAAAGTTACCAGCTGGCTTTGAAGAGCTCTGCAAAGTCTGCAGATAGAAACAAGTTTAGATTCGACCAAAGGGGAGGCCAGTCAACCTTGAAGAAGGCGATGGAGTACTTGTTTGCAATGTCAAGCTCAGAGGGAAACATAAGTTGGGCGACATATGGGAAGAGGATATCTACATTGTGATTGCTTGTGCTGGTGATCTTCCTGTTTGTTCTGTGAGACCTGGGAATGATCCGTCTGGGAAAGTCCGTACATTCCATCGAGATCTTCTCCCTTGTGGATTCCTTCCCCAGAGTAAAGACCCTGAACCACCAGTGTTTATTCCTACTCGCAGATCTCGAACCAGAAGTCTATCTAAACTCGCTGAGGAACCAGAGGCGAGTCTGGATGAGGAGGAGGAATTTTGTTCTCCCCAGCTTCCAGTTTTGCCGACTGTGCAGTTCAGCGTTGAAGGTACAACTCCTTTTCAGTCATCCGGTGATGCCACCGACCAGTCAGTTCTGTTACCTGTTGATGGGCAGTCATCTCCGTCATTCGATGCAGTGGGTCACTCTGTGGCCGTGGAAGAAGCTGTTTCTGCAGGAGTTGAGTCGGAACAGGCATGTTTCCCTGAGCAAGACCTAGCTCCTGAGAGGGGGTCGTCTGTGGAGGACCCAGGGCTAGACGACCCAGTAGAGACATTAACCGAGTCAGTCATCCTATCCCCTAGTTCCGCTGATATACCTGCCGTTATTTTGGGGCCCGTGGGGGATTTGGAGTGTGGTCAGCCTGTTCGTCGTTCCAGCAGGCAACGCCAACCGCCTTCGCATCTCCAGCACCCTGTATTGGGTAAGCCTTTGATCTCTGTGGTGCAAACTTTATTTCACAGCTTAGCGAATGCTTATGGTGAAGCCTTTACAGAGTCTGTGTCTATCCCAATCGGTGTTCATGTCGTTTAGCATGCTCGGGAGTGCATGGTTTTATGGCACATTTACTTATCTTTGTTTAATTTTTCAAATTCTTTAATGATCTGAAACATAAGTGTGGCAAACTTGCAAAAAAATAAATCAGGAAGGTGGCAAACACTTTGTTACAAAACTTTATCTGCTTTCTATGCCCATGTAAACATGTGGTATTTTATCTCATATTTTTGAGCAATAAAACATCTGAAAATATAAAATGGTTGTAAATTTGTTGTTCTAATGATCTAATGTGCCCTCTATCCATACAATGTGAATAACAAACACAGCGCCCCCCATGTGTCAGGAAGTGAATCTATTCAGAGGAATTTGCTGAATCAATATTGAATCGTACAGGGAAATATTGTGATGTATCGATTAATCAATAGCTTTTACCCTCCCCCTAATCATAATAAAACATGATGCATTTTATGTTTTTACAATTAAACTTACCAGATAATAAAGTGAAACATAGGTTTATTTTAAAAACACTATCATATGTATGGAGAGCTGCCATCAGAACAAAAAAATGGGACCTAATTATAATGTGACAGTTTTATTGTAAAAACATGATACATTCCACATTTTTACAATAAAACTGAATCAGTTATACATTTATTTTTTTTGTTAGAGATGTTGATGTAAGACTTACGCATAGTAAAATGGGAATCTGAGATAAATTTACCATCTGCAGCTTATTTAAACACCAGAACAGGAATGATGCAATTTAACTGTAAATAGTCACAATATTGTTGTGCATGTAGGAAATCTCAGTGGCGTGATGAACCTTTCTTCTGATGCTTTTCTCTGGAGCAGGTTATGTGTACATCCTGTTGCCATGGTGATGCAGACGTTTGAAAAAACAGTCATCTACCTACCACTAAACACACTGACTTTAAGCTTTATGTTCCTCTTTGATCCTTTAATCTAAGTCAGTGTTTTTCATTTAATAAGTTAAAAGCTGACTACTTTAAAAGCTCTACCACCCACACTAGAAAAATATTTTTGTGGAGTCTCTTTGAGTAGCCTACCTTTAATATCTTTTGCGTTTTGAACCATTCAAACCTGTGAAGTTGGATTAAACCAAACAAAAGTGCCTCGTAGCTGTTATTTATTGCCGTTAGAAGACGCTTGTGGAGTATGGGAGGCGACGTAAAACCTTTGATGCAACTAAAAAAAAAAAAAAAAAAGTTTTGGCCCCTTAGACATAACAGGACTCCTAATCTCGGGCTGCTGGTTCGGATTATCCTCCTGCCAGTCAAGTACTAACAAACCCTGTCGTGTGAACTCACAGTGACACGCACATCACCTCCACTCACACTCGTGAGGATGCCTCCCAGATGTGAGGGTCTTACTCAACAGCCGCTCTGTGTTTGCAGAGTCAGACAGAAAACAACCTCCCTGTTATTGCACCTCTTTAAATCTTCTCGGCATTTTCACTTCTTTAATATATCATTTGAAAAGCACACCTGGAAAGCTCCTCTGATACTACATCATAGCTTGTGCGCCTCCCTGGGGCATCACTTGGACTTGTAATGATGACTGATGAGCTCGGATGAGCGAGCAGAGTGGTGGTTTCTCTCCCTGCAAACGTCTTCAAAGATTGTTGCGTAATTAAAACCCAGAGTGAAATGAAGTTTTATGGAAGTCATGTGGACATGTATTCACAACGAACGCTGGCTCTATGTTCAGGGAGGGATGCCAGCATGAACCCGCTCAACCAAATCCTGATCGGATGTGTCATGGCTTGGGCTCTTCGTCTTTCTGACAAACACACCAACACATGGAGGAGAAAACAAAAGCCTCCTCGGCTCCTTCGGCACACTGGGGAGTTTTATTTTGACGGCTCTCCAAATACCACAACTGCACAGTGGAGCACTTCCACATGTCTGCATTCAGGAGGTGCTTCTCCTGTCGTAGAGCTCAGACTCTGCCAGGATGGTTTGGGTTCATATGAGACGGAGGACTGACGGATTTATCAGCCTGAATCTTCGATGGCTGTTTGATGGATCTAAAAATAAGTCTTTTATCTACATGTAGTCGAGGAAAACGGAGATGCTGAGACAGAAAGTGCTTTATAGTAAACCAGATTAATACCACGCTACTGGAAGTTTCTGGAAGTTTTACAGATATAAATTTAGAATCAGTTAAGGGGACATTGTGCAGCAGTTTTATATCGCAAGCAATTTGCTCGTCCTTTTCATGCTGCATTCACATGAAACCGGCAGACAGACGGACGACAGCAACTGCATGTAAAGCCATAAACAGCCTCTGAAGATGTCTGTCAGTTACAGTGACTTCAGTCCACATCTCTGATATGTTGTCACGGCGATGTCGTATTTTTTTTCCCTGACCCTTCGGCTTCTGTGATTCAAATGACATCTGGTTTGTTACCGATGCCCGACTGCACATGAATGCAGCATCAGCGTAAAGCTAGTTTCATACCTCAGGATACGGACGAACCAAACGTTGTCTTCGCTACTGGCCTTCATACTTCCTTCTGGTTTCAGAGTTGTTATGAATGTTGCTCCGTACACCCTCTAGGGGGCAGTGTTGCGTTTAAATTTACCGCCATCAACAATCACGAATGTGGCGTCGATAGAAGAGGTAGTTTTGCTGCGTCTACTTCAGAAAAAGTGGAAAAAACAAAGTGTACGCAGCCGTGGCATGTCTGACCACTTAAAATTGGTCAAAGTCATTTAGAGTTTTGACATTTTAAATGCCCTTTTCCTACGCTTCTTCCATTTTCATGAATGGGTAAACTGTAAACTCCAACTCTATACTGCCGCCACAATTTCCGGTGGTTTGCCCCATTTCGTCCGGAGCACTTCGGATTCATAAGCTCTCTCACAACGGACATACTGACGGACGAAATGGCCTCCGGATACGGATGAAAGCATCTGTATCCGTATTTATCGTAGGGTATGAATGGGGCTTAATGCTGGGTTACGCTCACTGCACCGCGGTGACTTTTCAAAAGCATTACCTTGACCTGAACCACAACTCCGGTGTCTCTGGTGAGTTTCCATGGTTACCTACTGTCACGCCTCTACTGAACATGAAAACATGGCAGCCACCACCAAGCTTGCCAATTTGATGTATATCTGAATGATATGAACGGCAAATTCAGAGCCTGATGGGAGTGATTACTGATTAATTGAAAAACACTTCTGAATGAAATAATAATTTTTGTGAATAAATAACAGGAGAACTTACACGATGTCCCTTTAAAACAAATCAGTCCAACTATAACTTTCTTCATATCAACCTTTTCATAAATAACATGGAAACAAAGAAGAAATTAAATATACTTCAGGAATCTTTTAAAGAAAATGATGAAACATTGTAATGAACTTTTCAACCTTTAAACTCAGTAAAAACTTCATTATGAAGGAATTCCTTGAATTAAGGGAGGTAGTCCTTGACTTAAAGAATTTGAAAGTCCTTAATGTCTATAAGTCTGTTTCTCTTATTCATAAAACGTTTACAAGACAAAACAAACCATAAATAATGGTAATCCAGAGTAATTTGGTCTGATGACAACACGAAAAAGTTAAACACAAAAATACAGAGGCATCAATAACATCATCCAAATTAAATATAGATATGAAATTACAGAAAGCACTAAAACAGCTAAAACATAAAGAACATTGTAGCAATCTCGTGTCAAATTGTCTTTGTGTCTTCTGAAGATGGTATATCTTAATGTGCACTATTGCTGATTCAGCAAAGAAATGAGGACATTATTGGAGGAAAGGGGGGGCAGAAAAGACAGGATGCAAGATGGATGCTGAATTAGCCATCGCAGGAAAATATGTCAAAGTTCAGTAGTGTTGCTTTAAAAACAGCTCGTGTGTTGAGATTCAGTAGCTGGTGTGTCACTCGGTGCAACGCAGCGGTCATGATGCACTGGGCCGTGAAAAAAACAGCTAAAAGTTAGATGTAGTTTTTCAACTTTGAGATGCTGCAGGGCAGCATGGATCCGTGCTTTCATGATGTTTTCAGCACATTCTGAGCCTGGAATCTGGATGTGGAGCTGAAATGGAGACTCATCAGACCAGCAACGTTTCTCCATCTTCTATTGTCCAGTTTTGGTGAGTCTGTGTGAGCTGTAGCCTCAGTTTCCTGTTCTTCGCTGACAGGAGTGGCACCTGGTGTGGTCCTCTGCTGCTGGAGCCCCTCTGCTTCAAGGTTGGATGTGTTGTTAGTTCAGAGATGCTCTTCTGCATATCTTTGCTGGAACCTGATCTGACTTGCTGTTGTTGTTCTATCATCTCCAACCAGTCTGCCCATTCTCCTCTGACCTTTGTCATGAAAACGGCATTTTGCTCCACACTTGGTATTTTCTCTTTTTCAGACCTTTCCCTGTAACAAAGTTTCCAAAATACTCGTCTGGCACCTTCAAAGTCACTTGAACCTTCCTTCCATGACATCCCTCGGTGCCAAAAGCAGCAGTGACACATGAATAATGTTTCTGGCAGGTTTTTATTTTTACCTTTCAACTGATGATTTCTTGCTCCAGCCTTGGTTCCTCCTCCTTTGAGGCATATGACCACAGATTCAGACACGTTGGCTGGCGAGTGGGCACAGCTGTGTGATGTTCCACCTGCCTCTGCTCCCCAAACCAGACCCACAACCCTCCCCCCCCCTACACCTGAGCCAGACCAGAGAGAAAACCTCAGTCACACTCATCTCTTTGGGACATCACTTTAATAATTGCTGGTTTCATTCAGGCTGTCATTTGTAACCCACGGACTCTGTTCCAGTGTTAATCCTTTCCAAGACTTGCATTTTCTGATAATATTCAACAAGCACAGAATTGCCAAGGACACGGTCAAATCAAAGAATTTGTTCACACTTTAAATCATGAAGGACTAATACAAAGCCATTCATTCATGCAACCGAAGAGAAAATTAAATTCTGGTGACAGACAGCCTCTCCTGCAGCACCTTAACCCCCGTAATGAGTTTCTATCTTTCTCTGGTCACATCCAGAGATATTCAGACAGCTTTATTCTCTGCGCATTTAACTACGTAGAAGATGTGATCCAGTAAAAACCCGTTCTGACCCTAAATTCAATACTTTCTTTCAGCCTGTTACAGAGTAGCGCAGAATTATAGCAGCCCCAGAGGAAATAAAAGAAGGAAAAAAAAAGATAGTTTTATATAATAGAAATAATATTGGTGTTACGTCTCTGAAATGATGGCATGAGTGAAAAGGATAAATGATGTCAGTGCTGGGAGATGGAAGCTATTAAAACATCTTCATGTTGCATCTGCAGCATCTTGTACAACCATTAAGTCTATTTTTAAGGAAAATTAAACCTTAGTTCATCAGGAGTACATTTAGCAGAAGTTATGCGGCAGAATTTGTATTTGAAGGACAGGAACCGAGCTGAAACAGCGATTTAGCGCCTGGAGGTTTTCCAGCAGTCCCTGTACGCAGGGTGAAGAGGGCAGATGGTGTCCAGACATCCAGGAGGCAAAAACCAACACACTGATCTCAAAGAAAAGCTGCATCAGGATGGGATTTCAACATTATCCGATCAGTTATTCACTGATTAACGTACACTCCCCACACTTTCATTAGTACTGGGTTAGAGCTTCGTAAAAGGATCCATAACTATCCGTTACAGTGTTTGAATTTACCGCGACAGTCTTCTTCCTGTATCAAAACTGTTGGGGATGCGGATGTAGCATCATTTGACGTCACGTCCGCAGGGCAGCGCGGGAAATTCGGCCACTGAATTGCAGCGTTTCATGCAGCGCACAGCCTGTTTAAGGCAACGGAGAGAAACATGGGTGGAAAAGTTCTGTTTGGTTTTTAACGCTTCATCACCCATAAGTATTAAAAAAAAACAGGACATGCTTGTTTATTCTTTCGTAATTCCTGCCTCTAGTCCCTTTAACTGTTCAAAGAACACTAAAAAGTACACACAAATACTGCATAACTGTACAACAAACTCACAGATGCAAATAAGAAACATTACAAAGGAATTAAACATGATAAACCCAAGTACGGGCAGCATTTATATAAAAAGACAAAACAATGAACTACATATATCGGCATGCAATATGGTCCAATTCCATATCTCATTTAAAAATATTAATATATTTTTCATATCGATATATCACCCAGCCCTAAGTATTAATGCTTCTTGCATGAGGCCCATTGTTCAGAACTTTATATGATGGATTCATTTAATTTGGTAAAAGAGAGAAATTCAATCTAAGATTGAGAAGAACAAATGTGTCCTTATTCAGGAAAGCCTGCTATCTAAAAAGAACATGGCAGCATGTTTGGTTTGCAGTTTTTCCTACAAACTACAGACTTCTGCAATAATGTCATTTCAACAGACCAGACCAAGGTAGAAACGAGTGGTCATAACACACAGCATCATATCAGGAGAATCCTCCAGGTTAGATCCATTAAAGTCATGAACTGTCCGCCCAATGCTATAGAAATCTGACTATAGCTAAACCCCAGTTAGAGCCATCATACCTGGAAAAAAATCCATCACAAAATAAGATTTAAAAATATTAAAACTGAAGGAGAAAAGATAAAAACTCATAAAAAAGAAAAAAAACTACAATACGTATTTATATGAAGGAGCGAAGCAGAAAAACTCACTTTAGATCACTAACTGTGTTTGACATGTTAATGGGATTTGCCTTTACGGGAAAAAAGGGAACGTGCAGGTTTTAATGGAAGAAATTAAAGAAAGGTTTGGGAGGAAGACAGAGGGGGTAATTTAGCATTTCAGAAGAACTGGATGTAAATGAGGCTGGACTGATCTGTGGACGGATAGAGGCCACAGGATGGGACCGCGCCCCACGTCTTTCATCATGAAAACTGCTCCTTTTTCAAAGACGCTGGCCTCCCTTTTCTGCATTCATCTGCACTTCCTGTCTTTAACAATGTACTTCCTTTCTCCGCTTTCCTGCATTCAGCTTTTTGATAAACTGCGTCCCCCGATGACAAAGTGATTGATTTTAAAATTAAAATTCTTTCAGACCAGACAGGAAACCACAGAGTTGTCACCGTGTGAGCAAAGCTTTGACTCTGTGTGTGAGCTGCTTTAATTATGACTATTATCAACAGTAATAGATATTCTTTTTTGAATTTCTTTGAGTTGAATAAAAAAACGACCATAAAATTAAAAGACTTGTCACAAGCAAAGGTGAAATGCTGAAAATGCCTCTAGTATTGATAATCTTTCAGCCTATGTAGTAGAATGAGTTTATATGTAAGTCAGTAAAACATAATTTCATCATTATCATTCACAATATTATCACACATTGATATGATGATATATATGAAAGTCTGTAATGGAAGCACCTGAATGGAAAGGAGAAAACTGCCGTCACAAGGTATCTACAGTGGAGTCTGAAACCTGCTGGAAGAATAAAGGTGTTTATTACCTCTGCCACAGAGGAAATGTTTTCGGTAGCGTTGGTTTGTCCGTCCGTCTGTCAGCAACTTTACGGAAAATGTTCTGGACGGATTGACCTAAAATCTTCACCAGCCGTGTTCCTCAATCCAAGGATGAACCCATCAAATTTTGGTGGTGATCCGGATCACGTTCTGGATCCAGGAATGTTTTGAAGGATTCTTCATCATTGGTGAGGTCGGCCATGTTGGAAAGGCTGTTGATGAGGCGTGAGCGCCCC
This sequence comes from Atherinomorus stipes, assembly GCA_023101725.1. Classification (NCBI taxonomy): domain Eukaryota; kingdom Metazoa; phylum Chordata; class Actinopteri; order Atheriniformes; family Atherinidae; genus Atherinomorus; species Atherinomorus stipes. The sequence goes on from JALJCO010013729.1 coordinate 14,087, forward strand.
CTTGTGGCAGAAGTATGCAGCCGCGCTACTGAGCACATGATATCAATGTGTGTCTGCGGTCTGGAGACGCAGGTTCAGATTCCTTATTTTTCTCGCGACAGCGCCCTCTACTGGACGTCAATAAAACTACATTTCTGGACCAGCCGGTTGCTTGTAGATGCCTTGTTATTCATGACATCTAAATTGCACAACCCAAACACCTTTTGTTCATAATTTACACCTTTAGCTGGAAAAGAAATTGAAATAAAAGTTTAAATTTCATTTTACATAAATAAAAATTAAGATTTTCACTTTGGATATTGATGCTTCTGGCTACAATTTAACCTCAAGTATTTTTCCAACAACAGTCATAAGGGTTTAACAGCAACCTATTAAATAATATATATGAATAAAACTAAGCAGCTCTGGAAGATGTCATTGTTCCAAAGGAGGAGGTGTTTTCGTGGAATGAAAACGCCTCTTCTGTATTCAGCTATCATGAGAAATGTCAACTATGTTGAACAAGAGCGATGAGGAGATACAAGTGAAGACAGAATGAATCTTTTCATGTCATAATTGAAATCCAGATCATTTATAATAAATAATACTTCAACTAACATTATAAATACATTTATACATCACTTCCACAGCTACTACTAAAGTTCCATGAAGTTCTTTAGGATGTAATTGCTGTGACAAAGATTGGAAAAACAGAAATGGTTTTAAATATTTTATTTCAGGGCTTGATCTGCAGAGAAAACACAGGCTGAAAAAGAAATACTTAAGTGTAAATTGTAGTGGATATGAACATATTAAGTATTCTGGACAACAGCAAAGTCAGTATTAGACTGACATTAACAGCATGTACATAGTAATAAATATCAGCTGCATTTAACATACAGACATACCGACACGTTAAAGCTAAAAACAGATTAAATGTGCTGGATCCAACTTCAATATAACCTTTTTTATTAGTACCTTATACTACAAAAGTACAGTGCTGTACTGTTGCATTGCAGCATGAACAATTAAGCATTACAACACAACCCACACCTGAGAATAGTTTATAAATGAACATGAGATCACAGAATTAAGAATTAAGTTGCTTTCCCCCCCCAAAGTGTTTAATTACAAATGGTAACTTATAAACACACAAGCTGGATAAAGTATGACGTTCCAGCAACCCATGAACATGTGAGGTGAATATTTACTATTAAACTTAAACTTTTCTAAAATTAAACCTTTATGACAAATAGCCTGGTTGAAACACAAGATCATGTTTCCTGCACTTACAAACTTTGTGGGATGACATGAAGCTGCTGAAGGGACCATAAAAGTCTGCAACAGGTCATCTGTCCAAAACAAGCTAGATTCTTCCTCTAAGGACCTTTTAAGAAGAGTGTAATTAGTTAAAGTTGATATTTTTCTATATAGATGTAGAGCAGGACCTCCAGACTCTCAGGTTTCTGGCAGCGGACATGAGCTTGAAAAGAAGGCCAACCACCCACATGGGAAACAAATAAAAACCCTTCAATGTTTGCTAAACCTAACCAAGTATCCTTATGACAAAACCTAACTGGCGACTGAGAGCATGAGGTGTAACGGTGGAACTGAACTGATTTATTAATAAATCAGTTTTACATTTGTGCTTGAAAGTTTACATATCCTCCAATTAAAGGAAAAGCTAAATTCGCAATAGTAATTCAAATAATAAACTGAAAAAAAGTCATGATAAATAAAAATTAACTAAATTATTCTTTATCAAAATAAAATATAGATTTTTTTTTGTATTGTGGTTTAAAAAATAATTTAAAAAAATAAAAAAACAAACTGCCCCAGACAAATTAGACCTTGCTCATGAACAGTGGACCAACATACCTGTCAACAGGTGCAGACGTCTGATTGGATGTTAAAGACAACACCTGATTGCAGTAACTGTCTCAAAGCTTTGCTAAACTTTTTAGTTCAGGAGTCCCATCATACTTGTTTACTTCTTATCATTATTATTATTATTTTTTATTTTATTTTTTACATTTTTGTGGAACCAGAATTCAAAATCAATGCCATGTTTTTTTTTTTCCTTTTTAAAAAAATTATTTTAAATCTTTTTTTTTTTTTTTTTTAAATTGTATTACTACTTTTGTCAACTTCAGCTTATTTCAGCGGCCGCTGATTTTTTTTATTTTTTTATTTTTAATGGGAGGGTATGCAAACTTTCAAACACAGCTGTATTTATCTTGTCACCAGATTAGGATGGTATTGTGGCACTTTTAAAGAAATGATTACCTTCATTATTTCAGATTTAGTTTCGTGCATTATAGTACAATATAAATATGAAAGGAAGGGGGGGAAAGAAAGCACATACAGTATGTATGCTCCTTTTGCTAAAGTTCACTTTGAAGTTGGAAATTAGCTTTATTTGCTCTGAGTTTGGTATAAAAACCCTCAATAATGCCCCTCCCTCAGAGCTGGTCTATGTTTGGGGCTGGCGGGGGTCTCTGTGTTGGATTATAGCATGTTGGTGGTGCATTTTTTTTTGGACGCCTGCGTCCCTTCAGCTGCTTTACGTCAGCCTGGACCCCCCCCCCTTGAGGTCTGTGAGCACGATCTGCCGCTTAAATTCACACTGAAGACTTCGAACATGTGTGAGATGGTTCTGGAGACACAGGGTTAAATAAAGTTACGGGGCACTTGGCCAACTTATGGTTTCGAGGTGCTTCCAGACTAATCAAGTTAGCTCCAACAGGAAATCACGGCTCCTTTCATCACCGCCTCTCAGAACATCAGTTCGGACTCGTGCTTCTCAGGTTTCCTGATGAAATGAATCAAAAATGACAAAATGAGGAGTTGTGATGGCAGCAGATATGTTTACCTTTCCATTTCAGACACATCAGCTGCACCTCACACTGCCAGCCCCCCTTCTGATTTTCACTCCGAGTAAAAAGTCAAGAAAAGTGTTTTTATTGGAAGATCCTTGAGCCAAGATGTCTCGGTGGAAAAAAAAAGGAGCTCGGTTTGATATTTCCATTTAATTTCAGGAGTGTTCTTGAGCAGCTGAACAGATGAATTAATTCATCTTAATGTCGCGAGTGGCTCCATCTGCTGCAACAGAGCTCTTGTGGAATATTAATGTTATTTGTCTCTTGTTGAATTAATTTCTGGATAGATTTGGTGTTTAGTCAATATAACAGTCCTTTTTTTCCATCCAGGGCAGTTTGTTTAATGAAAAAAAACAGTTTTTGTAAATTTTATTTATGCTACAAAGGTTAGCAACCTAAACTTTTAAGACTTTTTTTAACTTGTGCACCTTAGATGGAAATTTTGCCAGAAAGCTTCAGGCCATGAAGAGCAACCAGAAATCTTCCATAACATATGCAGTTTCTGCACATTTGTATGGACATTTTTTTCAGTCTGCTTTTTAGATACCAGAATTACTTGGTTAGGTTTAGGCATCTAGAATACGATGTACAGTAGGGTTAGGGTTAGGGATGCACGATATAATCGGCCCCCTATTGGTATCGGCCTATATCGGCCTTAAAACTGAGTATCGGACATCGGCCACCCCACCGATATTTCACCAATATTTCACCGATCAGCCCACTGTCTCTGAAGTCCAAGAAAAAAAAACTTCTTCTTCTTCAAAAACTTCTTTTTTTTTTTTACAGATTTTACACTTTGAAAGACTAAGGGTGGAAAAAGATATTGATACACTGAAATATTACGATATTTTCAAATGCTGATATCATATTGACATTTAAAAACGCACTATCGGTCTGTTTTACTAATGATATCTTGCAATATTTCATCATTCCATTATTAAATCCTGCAAGAATTCGTGAAAATTTTGTGATATTTTCATATGATGGTACCATATCGGCATTTAAAAACGCGGTATCAATCTATTTTACAAATTAAATCTTGCAATATTTCATCGTTCTGTTATGAAATCTCATAAGACTTCATGAAATATCGTGAGAGTTTGTAACAGAACGATGAAACCTCACAAGATTTTGTAAGTAAAATAGATCGATACTGCGTTTTTAAATATCGATTTAATATTGGCATATGAAAATATCACGATATTTCAGTGTATCGATATTGTTTTCCTACCCCTCTTTTAAACGGAAAACAACTGCTATTTGGAATGACTGTTTCTTGTTTTTAGCTTTAATATTTGTATCGATATCGGTTATTGGCTACATGAGTTTTAAAATATTGGCATATCGGATATCGGCCAAAATTGCAATATCGTGCATCCCAAGTTAGGGTTAGTGTTAATGGAAAAGGTGCTCTAATGTGTCTGGGACAGTTTTTTTTTTTTTATTTTTATTTCCTACAGTTCAAAAAAGATAAATTTTGTTTCACTAAATTAGAATTTTGCAAATTTTTGTATATTATAAGTTTTTCTTTACTTTCCTGTTATTTGAATTACTATACTATTAATTACTATTGGAAATTTAGCCTTTTCTTTAATGGGAGGGTAAAAATTTTGAGGATGACTGTAAGGTTTTATTAAAGATTGGCTTAAAATGTCGTCCTTTGTAACATCAACTCACTGAACTAAAGTCTGATGCTCATATGTACCATCTGCATTACATTAAAACAGAATTTGAGTTCATGATCAAATCTGTAGGTTTTTAATAAGGACATAGATAACTCACTCCCTCTTGTCCACCTCCTACTGTCTTATGATCTTTTTCATGCAGTTTTCTTATTTATATTTAGCCCCAAATCATGTTTTTATGACCCTTTGCTTAGGATTAAACTTAATTGTAAATAGTTAAATAATTGCCTTGTTACTTCTCCATGTTGTTTAACATCGGGGTCCTCTGTCCTCCAGCCTTTAAAACAAAAGTAATGGGATTTCTTTGGACATTTCAATCAATGATCCATAGACAGACAGCTCTATTTCTCCATTTGACAGGCTAGAAACGGATAAATTATCTACTGGGAATATTTGCTCTGTGGATCTTTATAACAGAAGAGTTGTAAAAACCGAAGGTACTTGCTCAGCAGGGGAAAAAAACACTACTTTGTGAACAATGATTACCACCACAAGGTGTTGAAGACAGAAAAACAGAAGTCAATATTCCATCAGTGCCTCTCTGAGGCCACAATTTAAACTCGAAATGAATGTTTTGTAAACTAATGATTTGGCGGTGAATGGCATTCCTCTCTATAAAAGAACAATTCAAGTCTGAATTGATTTGGGATAACTAAACAAACCCCCCCCACACACACACACAAAAACATGTAGGTTTATTATTTGAATGTATTGAAACAGCTTTACTAGTTTCTTCTATTTTCAGAGCAACATTAGCATATCCAAACAACCTGTGCTTACTTTTTACTACAAGCTTTTACTTTGAAATTCTTGCTTAATAAACAAAATGACAACCCTGAGCTCCTTAAATCCCTGTTTGGCTCCAAACTTGTTTCTTAACCTTCCTGTTATGTTCGTTTCTGAGAAACATCAATAATGTTCCCGGGTCAGTTTGACCCAAGGCATGTTTAGTTATGCAAAAGTATCAGAAAACAAAAAATCCTTTCAAAAACCGTTTTTTTTTAAATCTCGTCTTTAACTCCATCAGTAATGTTTTGTCTTTATTACCTCTTACAGATCATGATATAATAAGGGTAAGCCACTTGTTTTTCATTAAAAAATACGAAAACTTTATAAAATGTTTATTAGTAATACCTATTACTAAAATGTAATACTTTTACATGACTTTGATTTTATTTTTTTTCATTTGAAATTATTATTATATATTATAATCATTATTGTTAGGGTTTTTTTTCTATGGAGTGATGTTTGGTTTGAAATATGTGCCTCACCGTTGCAAAGAAACAAATGGTATACAACATTTTTTTTACCCTTTTTAGCCTCAAAATGGACCCAAACTTCATCTGATTGCAACATGAAGGAGGTTGTTACAAATATGTAAAATGAACCATTTTCATTTTGTATGATAATTATTGAAATTTGACCTGCAACATAACAGGAGGGATAAAAAATCTATTGTGTGTTTATGATTTTAAAAAGAAAATCCTGACATTTGCACCACTATCAACATGCTGCACTGACAGACTGCAACGGCTGCAGCTGGTCAAATTTGCTTCAAATTCTCGTGAGACAAAAATGCAAGAAAAATGTTTAAAGTTCTTTACAACTTGTGCAATACATATCAGAGCAACAAATACATGGATACAGTATCTTTCACCGACAACACGCTGTGGTACACCTCAATACAAGGAAATACAGGACCGTACGAACATACAAAACATGTCTCAAAAGGTGGATATGTACAGTTGATCATATTCAACAAAGTGCACGATTAATTACAATACCATATTCTCTGTAATATTTTACAAAAAAGAAAACAAGAAACACATACACTTCAATTTAACTTCAGTAATTTATAAACAAATCTAATTTACCAGCAAAATATAGCAAAATAATACTGTATTATAGATACAGAACTGATTGTACAGACATGATCTGCACCAACTCGGAGGAAAATAAACAGAAAATTCTTTGCATAAACTTAATACAGTTCCACCATTTTATTATTTTATTAAAACAAACAACAAATGAAGTACCTCTTAAAAGGTGCAGTACAACCTTTACAGCACCTCCGATGTTTGGATGCAAGTGTAAACATCATATTTACATCTGATCTGAAACAAAGTTCTCACTCCTCTAAAGACAAGTGCTGTGATCATTATGACATCATTTACATGGTTTTATGGCAGAGAGACAAGAAAAGATGCCAGTAAAATGTTTTTTTTTTTTCCAAATACATTGCATTTTCAGAAATAAATATGAATGAAATATTAAATGTTAAGGATCACCCTGACTTTAAGCTGTTGTAACTCTGACATTTGGATGAGAAGTTATGAAGCAACAATAACAAGCAAAGGTTTTACTGAATTCTGTGTAAGGAGGTCAGGGTGCATAAAACTGTGAAAAACACTTGAAATTATGATCCAGATATAAAATCTAAATACTTTCAAGAGCCCAATGGTTTTAGTTTCCCACAAAATATGGTAACTCTTATTCAGTGCAGAGCTATATCTCTCTATATATCTATATCTATATAATAAAATTTCTCTCTCTCTGTTTATACATGTATATATGCTAGGGATGCACAATATTGGAATTTTGGCCAATATCCAATATGTATTTTAAAACTCATATGGCCGATAACCGTTATCAATGCTGATATTAAAGCTGAAAAAGTAAGCAATCATTGCAAATAGCAGTTTTATCCTTTTCCAACACTTAGAAAAAATAGGTCTGGGAAAAATTGAGACACTGAAATATTGCAATATTTTTACATGCTGATATTATATTTGAAATTTCAAAATGCATTATCAATCTATTTTACTAATGAAATCTTGCAATATTTCATTGTTCTGTTACAAAAATCTCGCAAGAATTCACAAATATTCCGATATTTTCATATGCTGATATGAACACCGTACAAAATCTTGCAAGATTTTATCCTACTGTTTCAAAATATCACAAGATTTCATAACAGACAATGAAATATTGTGAGATTTTGTTAGTTAAATAGATCGATACCAAATTTTTAAATGTCAATATGATATCAGCATATGGAAATATCGCAATACTTAAGTGTATCAATTTTTTCCCCACCCCTATTTTTTAAAGTGTCCGTCTTTAGAAGTTTTAAAGTCTGTAAAAAAGATGTTTTTGAAGAAGAAAAAGAAGAAGAGGAGAATTTTTTTTATAGAGAAACAGCGGGCTGATCTCTTAAATATCAGATATCGGTAGGGTGGCAGATGTCCGATACTCATTTTCTAAGGCCGATATAGGCCATAGGGAGCTGATTATATCATGCATCCCTAATAAATATATATATATATATATATATATATATATATATATATATATATATATATATATATATATATATATATATATATATATATAAAAATATATATATATATAATATATTAGGGTGCAACAATACAAAAATTCACAGTTCAGTTCGATACATTAGTGTCACGGTTTGATTTTAAGAAACAAAAATATACATTTTCATGGCTTTTTTTTTAACCCAATGTCCTTTTGTTCACGTCTTGCCATCGGTGTCATGCTCAACATGAAAATCGAAGCAATTCCAAATGCCAGATCTGATTGCCGTCGAACGCAAATCCACTGAGTTTTCAACACAGAGCTCATCGTCAGAACACAAGTCGATAAAATAAAACAAACTCTGTATTGTTCAATATTCGATACGCCTTGCTCACCGTTCGATACACACCTGTATGTAACGGTCCGATATGAATACATGTATTGTTGCACCCCTAATGTATACATATGTGGTGGTACATACATATATATATATATGTGTATATGTTTTGATTCTGATAATGGACACCATTTTTCTTTTTTTGCTTTGGCACATCATGACTTTAAACGTGTTTAAAGTTTTTAATCTTTGTTTGTGTGTGCACATTTAAAACAGGTCAATGTATTTGCCATAAAGTTTTCCTAACCCTTACTTTTAATACCTAAACCAAACCAACTTGGTCACATTAGTTTAAACAGTAGAGCCAAAACAGTTTTTTCAAAATAACTAAATGTAAAAAACTACGAAATTAAATATAAAAGAATTCAGGTCCTCTGGATGGTATTTGTATGTCCCTCCTGCTTCATGTCCTGAACTTCTTTGCCTTTTTCTGCCTTATAAAGACAGCTTAATGAAATACTTAAAGCACACACGGTGCATGTTACAGAATGCTTCCTTCTTATTCATTTTGCATTAACAGATACACAGAAAAGGACACAGCTCAATAGATTACACTTTGCAAAACAAGCTGCCGTAAAAATGTGCTTGAATGCTGCTCTTTTGGTCCCATTTAACGCTCCCATAAGAAAAACCCAAAGCATCCCTGCATTTGGCCTTTGTGTTTTGGTTCCTGATGCACCAAAGTGGCCAAAATTGGCCAAATTTACAACAATATTTCTTCAAATTTCAGGTTTTTGGCATTTGATTCTGGGGAAAAGCAAAATACAACTGCTGAAAATGACTAGATTAAGTTATCTAGAGGCATATTACATGTATGGCAGGATAAAGCTGATCCAACCTTTCAGGCAGGTGCTCCTCTCTCATCACAGACCTCCTCTAACTGGTTGGGAACAAAGGAAATTACGGTTATTTATAGCTGTTTGTCCAATTCATTATCATTTCAGCTGTCTGAGTTTGTCATAAAGGTGAAAACAAAAAAAATATCACTGACAGTTTTGCCAGGAAACTCCAAATAAAATCAAAACTACATCCTCCTCATAAAGTAATGTTTTATGAGTAATAAAAATAGTGAAAAAATATAACAATAAATCATTAATGATTAGCAGGCAATATTCTGCAATACACTGTAAAAAAATTGTGTAATTTACGGTGAAAAACTTGCAGCTGTTGCCATTTTTTTCATACGTAAAATTTACAGTGAGAATGTAGAGGATATTACAGTAAATTTTATAGTACACAGCTATTATTTATTTACGGTATTTTCTGGCAATAATAGTTAAAACAGTACATAAGTTTTTTGGAAAATTTACAGTAAAATGACAGATTATCACCTTACGGTGGCAACGTATAAGTTATTATGGTATGCCGTTTTGGTAATCTTAACTATAGTGGTACACAACTGTTATTTATTCATGGTAGTTTACAGCAAAAATAACAGTTAAATACTGAAACTGGCAGGTGCATTTGACACCTTTGCTGTATCCCAAATTGCCTACTTCCATACTCAATACTCCCAAATTGAGTACACTAATCATACTATGTACTCAAAGGCTCAGTACATGATATTCCAGTTCCCAGTGCTGTCCGGAGTACTCACCGGAAATGAAAGCGGGATATCGACGACTTCTTCTACAGTACAAGTGCACTGCCGCCATCTTCTGCCGGCGCTTTTCACCTTTGAGTGTTATTTCTCATCACTGCTATTTGCTGAAGCTGCGCAAGCTGCCATTTCTCCGCTCGTGATGAGTGCAGCGAGTGTATTCTTCTTCTTCTTCTTCTTCTTCTTCTTCTTTTGAATTTCATGGCAGTTTGTTACCCATTTCAGGAGCATTACCACCAACTACTGAACCAAATTCAGGACGAGAGAGTGCAGTAAGTGTCCACAGTCACAGGCTCAAAATCTTGACAGGTTTGAGTACATCATCCGGGAACTTTTGCATACTCATTTTTTCACATACTATGCATACTGTTTTTCATTTTGATGGAGGATAATCAAAATTTTGAGTATTGAGTATGGAAGTAGGAGATTTGGGACACAGCACTTTTTACTGTAATTTTTACAGTTAAAAACTGTCAACTGCAGCTGCCAGTTTTACACTGTAAAAATGACAGATCCAAACCTGCTGACTGTGCAGTCTTTATTTACCCCCCTCCCCCGTAAAAAAAATTAAAAATTATCTTCATATTGGTTTTTTTAAACTTCTATCACAATTTTGCTTTAATCTAAGAAAAATTAACCTTGTACACACGCTTTAAAAGTAAAAATATCCAACCATTCTCCTTGAAAATACACAGAATTATGCATTCAAAATAAAAGACATTCATAACTGCTGTGTTTATTTTATTTTTAAACACTGTGCAGTTCCATGAACGATTATAAAATCTTTTAAGTTGCCATAAGCTCCAAATGGACAGCAGAGTTGACGAATGTTCATATTCAGTCATTTGTCATGAAGAAACTTGGTTACAGGTGTGCAGACAGGACAATCACGCATGGATAAAAAGTTATTTGGATTTGTTCCAACATCTCAGCAACATTAGACCTTTTCTTGCCCTGGAGTAGCTTGCCCACTTTACAGTTATGAAAGAAAGCGATTGGAAGGTTGAGATCATACCTTCCCCCCCCCTGCGACAAACCAGCAGCTCCATCTTAGTTTTCTTTGTTGTCCTGAACCAAAGTCAAACACACATATTGTGTTTGCGGTAGTCAGGGTCTGGCTGGGACCTGCTGGCAGTTTTTGATGGTGAGGTTGAGGTCCCTGAAGGGCTCAGAGAGCCGTGGACCCTGCAGGCGCGACAGCAGCGTGGTCCGGCGGATGCTGCTGTCAGAATCCTGCGGGTGGAACTTGTTCCTCAGCCGGTGGCAACACGGCAAGCTGCCCACAAAGTCAGACAGCAGATGCCCGCTGAAGATCATATAAATCCAGGGGTTGCAGCAGCTGTTGAGGCTCGCCAGCAGCGCAGAAAGCGTGACGATGGTGTTCTCAGAGTCTGCAGGGTAACAGGGAGAAAGATTTATGAAGCGCACTCTGAAATGTCGGCTAATCTGAAGTGTTTATTCTTTCTGGAGAGGGAGTTGGACTGTAGCTCTTGGAAGCAGACACTCCTGCTGAATGTTAATTCTCACCCAGTTGGAGCCTCTTCAGCGAAGGAACCAGGGGATTTAATGTACTTTGCACACCTGACAGATTGTCTGACAGACAATTCTTGACAACACCTCTAGAGAACTACCCAAAAAGAGAAAAAAGTTGCAGCTCTAATATGAAAAACGTGCTTGAGACAGTCATGTGTTCATCCATATGGGGAGTTTATCTGTTAATTAAATAACTATCTTCTTAAATTGAATGTAAATAAATAATCCAGGACACTTCCATTAATTAAAAATGAAGAGTACCTGGTCTGAAATTTATTCAAACGGTAACGTGTATATCAGGTATTCCCTGTTTTTTTTTTTTTTTATTGATGGTATCTGAAGTGCATTGAGTTTGATGAGACCTTTCAGACGGATAAATCATGACCCTGAAAGTACAGAACCAGGAGGAACTCCCTGGCTCCCGATGGCAAGTGGATAAACTGGAATCTATCAGATAAAATGTGATTCAAACCAGTTCAAGCCTATGTAACACAATGTTGTTACCAGTGGTGTCAGATAGGAGTGTAACAACAAATAGATATAGGGATTATTGACACAATAATGTCATTCAATTAGTGATGGGAAGTTTGTTTCTTTACAGAAATTAGGCTCCTTAGAAGACTCTGCTCTATTTAGTATCACTCAAAATTTCTATTTTAGTCTAATCTAGCAATTGTGAGTGGTTTGTGTTTTCGTAAACAATTTTTTAATTTAAATTTTGTATCATAAAAGACATATTTTGTGCCTTTTTCCATTGAAAATATGGTTATGTATAATATTTTAATTAAAATTTTACATAGAATGTTTCTTTCAACAATTTTTGCAATATTCAATAAAATTGGATTGACTACCCCATTTGCTTTAAATATGTAAATACAGACGTCTTCAAAATTATTCATACCCTCTTATTAAAGAAAAGACTAATTTCCCAAAAGTAATTCAAATAAGAAACTAATAATAAGTGAAAAATTATAAAATTAATTTAGTGAAATAAAATATTCCTTTTGAATTGTGGTTGGAAACAATAATTTAAAAAAAAAACTAACAAAACTGTCCCAGACGCATTAGAGCATCTTGCTCTTACCGTTAATTAGCATTAGCAAATGTTTAACCAAGATGTCCAGGAGGAAAGCAGCAACCTCCGCAGGGCTTTTGAGCTCCTTTACAACTTTCACCCTCATCCTGCTTAGTTTGTTGTCCACTTGAATTTAAGAAATGTAAGGCAGAGAAGATGCTATGTCTATCGAGCTAATGCTAAAGCTGAAGGATTCCACCATAGTCATGGTAATCAGATGTAAATATTTATTTTTTAGACCCGTCAAAATTGATAAAAACAATTATCTATATGCTATAAACATGGGTAAAATTAATAATTTTACTCTGCATCCCTCTAAATATTCTGTGGATGTATTTTTTTTTTTTTTTTTACAATTTTTAAAAAATAAACCTTTAAAGATACAGTATGTAAAAAATCAAAGGTCAATGGCAGAAAAATGTGATATATATTTCAAAACTGTGTTTCTATTGATATGTAATCGCTGCATTAGAATAGCTGTTTTATGTTTATTTTTCTTTGAATGAGTCATTTATACTCTATTTGCGGGGTGGTGCACATATGGAGGCTGCCATATTTGTTCCACCATTTTTACTACGGTGTCCTTGAATGGACAAAACAATGCGTGTGAAGTGAGAACCCTCTGAACTTTAAAACTGTGCTGTACCAGCTTTGTTTAACAGGAGTTAGAGACTGTTTGGGATCAGAAATGTCTTGAAAGACATTAAAAACAGTTATTCATCCTACAGTCATTGCTACACCTGAGACCACTGGATCCACTCACACATGAAAACATTTATGTCTGGGAGAATTTTGGCCACTAACAGCCACCGTACATTCACTACAGTGCTCAGAATATGAAGTCATTTGAAAGAAAACATCTTTTCTTGCAATACCCATCTTTACCACTAGATGTCAGTAATTCTTACATACTGTGCCTTTAAATGAACTAAACATGGAACCACGGCAAGCAAATTAAGTAAAGAAAGGCTAAACTCTGAACATTATGATGCTTTAAATTTCTAATTTCTCCATTTTTTCTGACACACTAATTTGAATCTTGCTCCCATCAGCTACCTGGTCTGTACCACTACACTCTGTCTTCTGAGAGGCTGCCCCTTCTTTCATTAAATAATTATGTGATCTTTGTCGTTCCTTGTATGTCATTTTTCACGTTGTGCATCAATCAAAATAAAAACCATCTAAAGATTCATCTCTCTCCAAAGAATCGGCTCTTAGTGTCAGCTCATTCAGGAATAACACATCACCATTTTTTATACAGTATATCCGACTGAACTCAGGAAAAAATATAAATTTAGTTTTGTTTTGACTTAATGGAAGTAATCAATCAATCAAATCCAACTACAATCATATAATAGATACATTTGTGACATCGACAAACATCTAATTGTTTCTCAGTTTTTTCAAACTTGTGATTCACATCCTGAGCATCAAATGCAGTTTTTGAACTAAAGCTGTGCTTACAGCAGCCTGTGGTATCAAATCCAGAAGAGAAGTATTAAAATTCTTTGAGTGGTCTAGTTGGGATTTTTAAGGAAGTTCAAGGAAATATAAGTTGATAACAAAACCTCAGGGGTAAATAAACAAGTTAAGACCTGCCTCGGTGTGGCTGAGTAAGCTGCTCACCCACATGAAGAATTTCATTACAGAATTTCTGCTCTCGGCTCATGAGGGTCTATTTGTTGTTATTTGGTGCCTCTTGAACATGACGGATACATTTAGACAAAAACTGAACCTTAAACCTTTTCAAACTCAAGTGTTTACTGATTAAAACTCCTATGAAACACAGAAACAGTCATTTAAAAAAAAAAAAGTAAAGATTAAGTATTCATGAGGAATGTTTGACATTTGCTTCTTTACCGATATCCGATATACCGATATTGTCCATCTCTTCATTTCCAGTATCAACCAATACTGATCTATGCAGACAACTGTATGGTTGTCTCTCTCAAATTTTGAGTGATACAACTATATTCTGCTCTGTGTTCATTTTGGACATCTGGCTGCCAGATAGCTAACACCTGCCAGTATCTGATAACATGTAGCTAATTATCAGTTTCTGACAACTTTGAATGGAATGTTGGGATATGAAGTTCTTCCAGAATAACAGGGTCTTTTCTGCATGTTAGACCGATGCTTAGCAGGGTTAATTTCGCCTAATTTCGTGCCGCCACCGGATCCCAAAACTCAGACGTCAGGAAAAGTGTAATTTTCTGTCAAGCGTTGCGATGGACAGATCCCATTTCAACCGCAGTTGCAGGATTGCGTGCTAATGTGGTGGCGCTGTATCAACAAGCATGCACCAGAAGTGGCTGCCAAAGAAGAAGGAGGTGCAAATTTCCCTTCCTGGAGAATTTTCTCACAGCGTTGCTAACTTAGCGACTTTGTCGCTATATTTAACACGTTATCAGACCCCTATGGCGACAAAACTAGTGACTTTCTGGTGGGGGCTGATGTGAAAGCATGTTTACTCTTCTTTAACAGCGGATTCTCCTGTAATAACAGTCGGTCTTAACACAGCAGCACTCAACTTTGCTAGCTGCAGTCGCAGTAGGAAATGTGCACCTCTGCTCTATGAACCACACTGAAAATTAATTCTCACTCATTTTTAATGGCAGATTAGCCGTCATAAGATGTTTTAAATTATTTAGTTATCATATCTTGTCATATTTACACTGTGATGCTGTAATGGGATGGTTACCTGTTACAGAATTCATGAACGCGTTCAGCAGAGCTGATATTAAAGGTACAGTGTGTAAAAAAAAAAATCAGAGGTCAATGGCAGAAAAATGTCATAATTCAAAACTGTTTCTATTGATGTGTAATTGCTGCACTAGAATAGCTGTTATGTTTATTTTCTTAGAATAAATTTATATCTACTTCCTGGGGGGTGCACATATGGAGGCTGCCATATTTTTACTACGGTGTCCCTGAATGGACAAAAGAATGTGTGTGAACTGAGAACCCTCTGAACTTTAAAGCTGCTGTACCAGCTTTGTTTCATGGGAATTAAACACTGTTTGGGATAAGTAATGGCTTTAAAGACATAAAAAAGTAGTTACCTGCAGTACAGATACTGTATATCTACACCTGAGACCACTGCATCCACTCACAGGTGAAAATATCTTTGTCTGGGACACTTTTGGCCACCAACAGCGACCATAAATTCACAACAGTGCTTAGAATATGAAGTGATTTAAAAGAAAACATATTTTCTTTTAAATACCCATCTTTACCACTAGATGTCAGTAACTCTTACACGCTGCATCTTTAATAGTGGGTGCTCCTTTAATAAGAGAGAAATGGTCCTCACACAGCGTAGAGGTGAACATGTAGATACTTTACTATAGAGGGCGGAGAAGAGGGGAGTGGATGAAAATGTTACCAACAACCATGTTACATTCAAAGTCACTTAAATCTCCTTCCTCCTCATTCTGATGCTCAGATTTAACACCAGCAAGTCGTCTTGACCACGTCTACATGAGTAAACACACAAAGTTGCTGTCATGTGATTGGCTGATTTGTGTTAACAAGCAGTTGAACAGGTGGAGTTACCACTGAGAATGTAACTAAAAGCAGAAACTAATAACATTAGTCAGGGTTCTGTCTTTAAAAAGCATAATGATGGTATTAGTAACGCCAGTATTTTATGTCAAAACTGTTACTTTGAAAACTGTTGAATATAACAGTTACAGTTGCCCTCATTACAATAACAGAGAGAGTCTATGTTCAAACATGAACTGCAATATCTCCGCAACTGCAGTAAAAGATATATTTGCTAAGTGGTGCAGAAAATGGATAGTTTTTACAGGATCACCAAAACTTTCAATACATGCAACAAATAAATTTTATGCCTTCAGTCGATGCAATTTTAAAATATAAGGGTGGAAACATACAACTGACAGTTTATTAAAAAAAAAAAAATTAAATTACTGGATTATTTTCCTTCACACCTTTAATGAAATGAAATGAGAAAAATACATCAACCTCCAAAGGGAACTTTCAATATGAAATATTGAAATTTGGTGATGAAATAAAGTGGAAACATTTCTGTGGTTGAACTGCTGACAACTTGGTCGTCTTTTGTTTTTAGTCTTTTACCCACAAATGTGATTTCCATGGGATGCAGTCAGCTAGAAGTGATCAAATACAGGTGCGTTTTAAAGGACAACAAAGAACAACTTACACTTTAAAAACTATACATAATATATATATATATATATATATATATATATATATATATATATATATATATATATATATATATATATATATATATATATAATTTTTTTTTTTTTTTTTAAACCTGTTGCTGGGTTAAAAAGGGACCAACTGAGAAAATTGGGGTTTTTTTTTTTTTTTTTTACCCAACTTTTGGGTTGAATATTTGAACCAGGAGTTAGGTTATATTTAGCGACTACAACACTGTAAAAATTGTTACTTTGGATCAAATTTTAAAAAATTGCCTCAGATGGTCACATCTATTTGTTTTTTTCTCAAACTAAATTTATGATTTGGTTGAAACCATAAATTTAGATTTACTTGAAATGTTTTTTTTTTTTTCAAATTGAAACAAATAAATTGCTTTGATACAAAGTAGCTAATTCATAACAAAGAAACTTTTTCTTTTTTTTTAACTTTATTGCAACTCAATTTTTTTTATCTTGGAATAATTTAAACAGATTGGTGTAATTCTGAACATGCCTTTTTAATTTTTTTTTTCTCAAGTTAAATTTCTGATTATGGACAAAGTAAGAATTTACTTTGATCTTACACAATACATTATATTTAGGACCAAGCCTGGGTGATAAGTAATGTAAGAGTCTGTTACTATACAGCAACATAAATAATATTTGTCCTGTTAGTTTTAAGCAATACTTTTAACAACATAATTAATGGGTTGGGAGTTTATCTCTTTGTACTGTCTTTCACGCTCATGGTGCAACTTTAAAGTCCAAACTGAAAAGAATTTCTAAACAACTTCCTCTGAATGTGAACATAACAAAAGCAGCAAACGCATAACTCAAATTTATAGGATGACAATCATAAAAGGTCAAATCCTGCTGAATCTGTATTTCCCATGAGCCTTTGTGGTCTGCATATGTTGGCCCAATCCCAAACCGGCCCCTAAGCACTACCCCTCCGTTTGCGCGTTCCCGCGGAGGCTCCGCCATATTAAGGGCCGTCCCGAACCGCGTAGGGTGGAGGGCGAGTGGACTGTTCAGCCCTCAATCAGCGAGTCTGCATCAGTGGAGACTCGCCAGAATTTTGCAGCTGGTGCAACGGCTAAATGGAGGAGGAAACAGTCATGTTCCACACATGAATTCCGCACGTGTCATGCATGTTTGTCAATACAGAAAAACATGAATGAAGTTATTTTATGGGGTAAAAAAAAAAAAAAACGATATACAGGTGCACAGGTATCCTTCAAACCACTGGCGCTCATGGAAGGGAATGTTTGAGCAGGAAAAGAGGATTATAATCCTCCTATTGGCATAATGATAATAATAATAATAATAATAATAATGACAATGATAAACGATCATTCGTAGTAATAATAATTTTATCATTTATTTAATTGTTTAGGATCATGATTATTATTATTTATTTAAAATAAAACATCATTCTTCACACATGTGTGAGTGAGTGTTTCCACACAGTTTTGACACGGAGGTGTTTGTGTTGCCACGGCGATGACTGCTTTCCTTTTCCAGTTGGGGGACGAGGGCGTCTCGTTGTCATTAACACCCTCCACCTGCAATCAAGGCGCCCTCTACAGCTGCAAGTGTGACTTCATTGGGAGTGACACTCGACAGTTAAGGGGTAGTGTGTAGGGGGCGGTTTGGGATTGGGCCGTTGAGTTTTGAAAATAGCCCCGCCCTCTTTGTTGTTCATGCACTCTGAAGCTAAAACAACTTAAAGGTACAGTTTGTAAGAATAACTGACATCTAGTGGTAAAGATGGGTATTCAAATGACTTCATATTCCACGCACTGTTGTGAATGTATGGTGGCCGTTAGTGGCCAAATTTCTCCCAGATATAAAGATGTTTATATCTGTAAGTGGATCAGTGGTCTCAGGTGTAGATATGAGTAACTATTTTAATGTCTTTTAAGGCATTACTGATCCCAAACAATCTCTCTAACTCCCGTTAAACTAAGCTGGTACAGCATTTTTAAAATTCAGAGGGTTCTCACTTCACACACACTGTTTTGTCCATTCAGGAACACCATAGTAAAAATGGTGGAGCAAGTATGGCAGCTTCCATATGTGCACCACCCAGTAAGTAGATATAAATGACTCATTCTAAGAAAATAAACATAACAGCTATTCTAGTGCAGCGATTACACATCAATAGAAACACAGTTTAGAATTATATATCACATTTTTCTGACACTGACCTTTGATTTTTTACATATTGTACCTTTTAATAAATGTACTTTGAGTGAAAATAAAAACTTATTTCAGACTAAAGAGTGTGATTTTAAGTTGATGTAACTCAAACATAAAATTTCATCACAAAACAAAATTTTTTGTTAGATCAGTGTAAATAATTCCTTTACATCAACTACAGCCCAGATACTAATTTTTTACAGTGAATGTTGGATTATTATAACCCAGAAGTTAGAGCAACAACCCAACAACACAAATATTTGGGTTGAAATAACCCAGAAATTAGTCGGTTTCCTTTTAACCCAGAAGTTTGACCCAGGAGTTTTTAGTTTGCAGTTAAATAAAAAATGACTTACCGTCCCAGGAGAAAGTCTCGTCCCACACAGACCACATCTGCACGGTGAAGAAAGGCGCCCAGCACACCACGTAGGCCACCACGATCACGAAAGTCATCTTGACCGTGCGTAATTTGGCGCGGGAGATGGAGCTGACGCTGCTGACGGAGTTCCTCCCCAGGATCGCGTTCTTGGTGGCCTCCGCCACCGCCTCCGCTCTCTTCCTCCTGGTCTTGTATTTGAGGTTCCTCCAGATGGTGCGACAGATAAATCCGTAACAGAACACGAGCACGACCACGGGCACCAAGAAGATCCCCGCTGTGATCCAGGTGATGTATGCGCGCAGCCCCCACGGCTCCACGAAGTGTCCCCAGCAGTCGTAGACGGCCGAGCCGGGGCGCACCTCGCTCAGGGAGAAGATGAAGTACTGCGGGGTGCTGAGGACCAGGCTGCACGCCCACGTGGAGCCGATCATGAGGTATGCGCGCTGCGTGGGCTGCTGGAGCGTCTGCAGCGGGTGGCAGATGGCGATGTAGCGGTCCAGGGTCATCATCACCATCATGTAGGTGGAGGCGAACATGCCCAGGACCTGCAGGTGCTTCACGATGCGGCACAAGAAGTCCGGGCCGTAGAAGCGGAAGGTGATCTCCCAGCAGAGCTGCGGCAGCACCTGGAAGAAGGCGACCACCAGGTCCGCCAGGCTCAGGTGCTTCATGAACAGGTGCATCCGCGACAGTTTCCGGCGGGTCCTGTACATGGCCAGGAGCACGCTGACGTTCCCGACCACTGCTGCGAGGAAGGCGAGGCTCAGGACGGTGATCTCGATCTTGGCCACCTCCTCGTTCCGTCCGAACGGGTCGGTGTCGTTTCTCCTCCTGGTGATGTTGCCGCTCTCCAGCTGCTGATACACGCCGGACGCTTCGGAGAAGTTGCTGCCCGAGACGTTGCAGGAGCTCTCCGAGGTGAAGAGCATGGTGGCCGCCTCTCCTCCGGACGCACGGAGGTGCCTGCCCGCCTGTGCGTAACCGTTTGCGCCGCTGCTTTGGACCACAAACAGCAGAAAGCCGAGAGAGAAAAACAGTCACAGTTTCTCTGGTTCCGATTCTTATCTGAGCCGCACTGCTGCAGATCCGGTCTCTTTTAAAGACTCCTGCCCCGACGATCAGCCCCCTCCCCCCCCCCCCCGGAGCCACTCACTGCACACATACACAAACCCACACACGTGCGCTCTCACACACGCGCACAGATTTTCTCTCCCACCCTTCTCACTGAAAACTGAAGACTCAAACTGCTGGAAGAAAACTCCTCTCTGACTGGTCACATGAAATAAACAAAGAAATAAATTAGACAATTTCATCCATAAACAAACAAACAAACAAAAAAATATATAAATGAATTTTACTTCCATAGCTGAAAATTATTGTGATTATTTGAAGTTTGAATTAGACAAAGAAATATTGTTTTTTCTAAATATGTTCAAATAAATGACAGATAATATCACATAATATAAATATTGTGAAATATAGATCAATTAAACATAAATGAATAATATGCAGTGTAAACAGTCCTCAAAATTATACCGTCCAATTAAAGAAAAGGCTAAATTCACAATAGTAATTCAAATAACTAGAAACAAAAGAAACTAATAATAAATAAAAATTTTCAAAATTATAATTTAGTGAAATAAAATATTGCTTTTGAATTGTGGCTAAAAATGATTATTTAAAAAAAAAAAAAAGACACATTAGAGCACCTTGAATGAACAGTGGACCAACATACCTGTCAACAGGTGCAGACATCCGATTGGACGTTGCAGAAAACACCTGATTGCCTCAAAGTGTTGCTCAACAACATTCTAGCTTTGGAGCCCCATCATGCTTGTTTGCTTATTTTATTTTTTATGTGTTTGTTTTTAATATTTCTGTTGAAACAGAATTTAATGTGGTGATTTTCATTGAAATTTTATTTATCATTACTTTACCTGATTTTTGTTTTACTACTGAATAATTTTGAGGACGACTGTACAAATGAAATACTAGATGTAAGTGAAATATTGATATTTTTACTGGCTTTAATCATTTTCTATTCACATTTTAAAATGTCTAAATAAATAATGACTTTAGATATCTTATCTTCCTTCTCAGCTTTTTTTCTAATCCAACTATAGAAATTCCACATTTGATTCTTTACACTTAATTTAGCTTTTTAAAATCTTACTGAACCTCATCTGCAACTCCAGATTCCAGAAAAGTTGGGAAATTTGAGTTTGAGATGAGAGGAGGGATGGATCCACACACCAGTTATAGCTCCAAATTGGTTTGGGAGCAACAAACAAGAGCGACGTTTCAGGAATTGCCCTTCAGACTAAAAAGAAATTTGAGTTTGGACCATTTTTCAAGAGGCACAAATAAGCTGCAGAAGGAAATGTGTTTTAATATATATAAAAAACATATCTGTGCTGATGCCAGAGATGATATAACCTGATTGGATGAAAACATGTAAATACATTTTAATTCAGAAACAGCTAAAATAATCACATAGTTCTGCTTTAAATTAATGACACTTTTACTTGAAATAACATTCACATCTAAAAGGTTTTTCCACCATAAGAAAATAAAGAGACCTTGTCAATTTAGCATATTATCTAAATACAGACTTCATTTATGGAAGACATATACTGAGTCATTCAGCAGGTTTTCCTTCACTTTGATGGGTTAAATGAGATGTTCTCTTGACAAGCAGCAGATTTTCTCCTGCAGAAGACATTTAACATCATATACTGCTGCAGTTCTTTCCCATTAATCACTGTCTGCTGCACTTCCACATTTTTCTGTCACACTGAATGTCTTAGTTTTTAATTTAAAAGGGGCAGAAAAATGGAGTAAATCTTTCAACCTGTTGAGTTTGTCTTTTAATTTTGATTTCAGAATAAAAGTATGAATAATAAGAGTTCATGTTTTGCCTAATTAGCATGTTTGAGTGTTCCGACAGCTGAATATTGATGAAGTCTTTACTGAACCCTCACATGATGTTTTTGTGTGCGTGTCCAGGAAGTGAGTCCCCGTAAGGATGTTGATCTTGCCCTTGTTTTCTCAGCACTGAGCAATAAAACTGCCACCTCACTCAGGATGTAATGGGAAAACTCCTGAGGGCAGATACATCAAACAGGTTAAACTTTTACCAGAAAACACAACAACAACCTGAAGTTCTCAGTAGATTCTATTTTTTCCTCTTTTGTCATTTACACAACAAATAAATGACTAAAATGTGCATGAGCATTACAATTACATCTCTGTTTATGTTTCCTTGTAAGCTCAGCCTAGATTCACGCCTCAATCTTAAAGGGGAAGTTTTTTTTTTTTTTTCAACCTTGACCTATTTTCTAGCATGAAATACGTTCATTTACTGATAATTTTAGTGTAACTTGAATTCCTTCAGGAGGTATTTAGATCCACTCCAGATCAGCGTATGTCCAATATAATGTAAATGATGCGAGCACGGCATTATCTACAAACTCCTTCATTTCACCAATGTTTTGTTACCAAACATTAGTGGGACCCTCCTGTGAGCTCGAAGCAGCTTAAAGTGGCTTTTTTTTTATGGTGATCCGTCCTTATTTACAGACATTCTTACTGCGGCAGCTTTGATGACATCACTGTTATGCGACTGCAAGTAATGCTGCGTTCCATTGACCAGAAAATAGAGAGAAAATAGACAGAAGTGCAATTCGGGATGTGCACAACTAATCGATTAATTAGTGGAAACAGCGGACAAAGTCGACATTTGTTTTTAAAAGTTGTTAATTATAAATTGTTTCATTGAGCAGACACATGCTGCTGTATACAGCGCTGGTAAAAAAAACAAAACAGCGCGGCCCCTTTAAGAGATAGTGATGTCGCGCAGCACTGTGTCCAATCAGCTGGTGTGCTGCACTGTGAACACCCGCGAGTCAGGCCTGGGGTGTACTTGCTGTGGATGCAAACGTTCATGCAAGAGGTCTGCATCATCTGGGAATATACTTGCTGCTGCACGTCGCGGCCAAAACGCTCAATACCGGAGGCCACCGCTAGGGGCAGTACACGGAATGTGAAAAGGTCAATCTGCCGGTCAGATTGTATTTCTGGGGCATACGAGAACAAACCAGGTGTCTGTGGAAAATTGACGTTTTTGCTCTCGTGGAAGAAGAAACGATCATTTTACTTTTGCTGCTGCGAAAGAAAAAGAGGTCTCGTCGCCAGCAGAGGTGGTATGTGCGGCCACTTAAAGGAGAACTCAGTAACTTTTTTACCTCAAAGTCTTTTCGGAATCCCTGTGGGGCTAAACACAGTGTTTACGGAGCGATTCGAAACCCCCCCTTCCCGCCGGTGTCTCTGGCCTGCAAGCAGCACTTGCGAGTCTGCCTGAGCCGACACAGAACTTGCGACAACAGAAACCGCTGTACGGTGCTCACGTCCCCCATCTACTGAGCTGATTTGAACCAGACTACCAGCGCTGATTTGAAGAAAACATTTCTTTAGCTTCCCACCCCCTAGACTCTGGCTCCTGTCTCTCATCACCAACTCTTTGCTGGACCAGAGTGAAGAACCGATTCACCGATCTAAATATCTCCTGAAGGAATTCAGGTTACTCCAAAACTGTCTGGGGGAGGAAATGAACATATTTCATGCTAGAAAATAGGTCCAGATTTAAACAAAAGAACTTCCCCTTTAACATGGATCTTTGATTTTTTGAATTTTATTTGGGTTCTGTTAACATCAAAATAAGTTTTCTTTAATTTTGGTGAATGTTCAAGCATAAAACTCAGCAGTTCCACCAGCAGCTAGAGGTGAAAACTTTATCCATCCGTCAGACTAACCACTTTCTGTCAGGTGGAGCAGAGATGCTCAAACTTTCCCATCTCTTCAGGAAGGATTTCCAGCTGTTTTTAAGCCAATCAGAACATATAATCCAATTCGTGGGTCTGCCCTGGACTTGGCCGCCCAGCTGCCTGCGCTCTGAAAACCTGGAAAGCAACAGATAGTTTATCTAAAAAGTATATAAGCTATGTCTATAAATGTGTGGCATGCAGAGGCGGTGGTATCCGCTGTGCAGATGCAGGTCGGTGCAGCGAAGTGTGACCAAACCAGACAGCATCCCAGTGGGGAGCTACATGCAGGATAATGAGATACGAACACGCTAAGCTCTGGTTCAGGTGCTCAGATGAAAAGGAAGCATCCGTTCAGGATCCAGACAAGTCAGTATCCCAACAACCACAGTATTCACTCAGATTACAAACAACAGCAGAGAGAATCCTCTCTAACACCACCAAGACCAGCAGCTAACTTCAGCACCTTTTATTATGTATTTATTTTACGGAGGAGAATTTAGGTTTAACAGCACCAACATCATAAACATTTAAGAATCCATTTGATTCTCCAGATGATGGGTTTAAAATTCAGTATAAATACTAAGAAATAAACAAATGTAAAACATACACAACATTCAACAATAAAAAAAATAATTCATTGGATGAATGTACATCATGTCACCTAAATTCTGTCTGAACAAAGTTTAGTTAACCTGTCTTGATTGTGTTGTTTGAACATCAAATTCATTTTTTGGGCGAAACACCATGTAAATATGTACTTTCAGTTAATTTGCTTTTTACTGAATTAAAATATTTGCCCTCCCTCAGTCTAGTGAAACTAATTTACATTTAGTATATATTCATCAAACATTTAGATTCAACAAAATTAAGCAATATTGTCTTGACTATAATCAAGACAGTGTTTGAACACAATTCAATCATGGCACATATTTCCATGTAATTTGATTATGTCAATTGAACACATCTGGCATTAGTTGGTTGAATTTAATCAGATTAAATCATATCAATTTTTGTTGAATTCTATTTTATTTATTTAACAAATAGCATACAAACTAGGGATGGGAATATCGATACCCTGGAGTCGATACCAGCCAGACAAAATATCAGAATCAATTCTTTTTTGAGTATTGTGATACAAAAAATTCAATTTGTTTTCACTTCTAAGAGTTTTAGGCAATGAAATGATGTGAAAGCAGCCGGATTCTAGCTTGTGTGTCACATGACGGTGCTAGCCTATCAGATGTCATGATGCTTTGACTGTTAGTGATGATGAGATTTTGGTATCTTTCAGTGGTTTAATGCAGGTTATTGCACATTATGTTTTGGTAAATTGATATTATTACTATTACATTTTATATTTGAACATTTTCCACTGAATAAATGCAACTAATCTTAACCTGTACTTAGTTATTTGATAATTGAAAGAAGTTTTTAATCTTATTTTTGTTCAATTTCCTCATCAATATGATTTATTAATGTTTTAAAAGCATGTTTCCTTTACTTCTGTTCTCAAGTTTTACTTATATTTAATATTGCACTTGCAATCAAGATATTAATGCAAACTGTACAATCGTGGTTTTCTTTAAAGGGACCAAAAGTATCAGTATCGATAAAAAAAAGTACCATAAACTACTGATGTATCGACCTGAAATATTTTGGTATCGCTAATACAATCAGCCTATCAGTCAAATCAGGTGTGTAGCAGGTGCCACTGGCACATATATCAGGAGAAAAGCTTGATATCACATCTATTTAACTTACAGTGCAGAATGGAACAGGGGGAGCCACAAAGCATGATGGGAAATATTCAAACCAACCCACTGCAGGACCTATTACACAGTTGTTGATTTGAAGTAGTAACTTTCGTTAGACTGAAGAATGAAAATCTTTTTCATCCAATTTTTCTTTGTTTGACATTAAACCAACAAGAGATAATTTGAAAACATAAACACAATTTGTACATGTTAAATGAACAAATTTCTATTCAATTAACCAAAAAAGTGCTTTAGTTTACTTCTTTAAGTGAATGATAGGATCATTTACAGTTTAACTGGACGGATTCTGACACAGCTGTTTGCAGAAAACGTGTTGATGAGCCAGTTTCAGCCTCTCTGGGAGCTGATTCCACTTTCTGATGGTCTTAAATGAGAAAGCTGTTTGTGCAAAGGCAGATGATCTTTTTAGGATGAGTGGTGGAGCGAGACGTTCAGGTCATTTGATCAGAATGAAGTTTGATAAATTGTTTCAGTGGGGGTGGAGCAGCATTATTAACAACTCTGAAGACTGTTAAAGGACAACTTTCTTTTATTTTCAACCTGGACCTTATTTCTAGGAGTTTTTACGTGCATTTACTCACCGGTAAAATTTCTGTATTACTTTGACTCCTTCGGAAGATGTAAGGTTCAGTCGCCATTTGGTATGCATCCATATAACGGTAGACAGGCACGCCTGCAGAGATTTTTTTAGGGGTGGCCACAGGGTTAATAAAGGATAACTTTTGTTTCTTTCAACCTGGACCTTATTTCTAGGAATTTATACATGCATTTACTCACCAGAAAATTTTCTGCATCACTCTGACTTCTTTGGACACTACTGTATTCAGATCCGTGTATATCCATAATGGACATGAAGGGGACAGAATGAATGGGCCTCTATAAGACATTATTTGCAGCAAAAACTCCTTCATTTCACCAATCACTTAAGTAGAATGAATGAATGAACGTGTACTATTGTCCTGTGAGTTCAGAGGTTCCAAGTTTTCAGTTTGGTGGTGTCTGAGTAGCGAGCTGCGACACACGCCCAGCCTGTAAAGTGTTGAGAAAACCTCTCAATAACTAACAGAGTTAACTCTGAAATCACAGGGCAATAGTACTCGTTCGTTCATTCCACTTGAAAGAAACTGAATATTGTCACCAATCAAACGGTTTTCACACTCTTCAGGTCTTCCTGTCAACACCAAGCGGCAGCCTCCGGTGGCCAACGATGAGGCTACCCGGAAGAAGTCATTTTTTGTAGTTCTCCCTTGATCCACTAGGGGCTGCAAGACTGAGCAAATCCCATAGACTCCCATGTTAAAAACGCCAACTTCACAGCAGAAATAAATGGTTCAAAAAATCATTTTGGGTTTAATAGGTCAAGTTTACCTTCATGTCAACTGTGAGGGGGGTGATTTTTTTTTATAACCCATCCGTTTAGATGTTATCTAATCTTGAAATTACACATAATGAAGGGCGTGTCCTTTTGATTGACATGCGGCAGACCGGAAGCTGGTCCTAGTTAGCTCCTTGTTTGCTCTCAGTAAGGTCTCGTTTTGTAGCGGAGTCGCATAACAGCGGTTTTTAGTCAGATAGTAAGTCTAGAGGTGTCTTACCTTTACCCCGCCGCTTAGGGGGTTAATCTTCATTAGCTTCTGTTAGTTTTGAGTTAGCTCGGTTAGCGTTTAGCCCAGAGTACGTCAGCTGTCAACCATTTGCCCCACGGATAGGAGTGGCCTTGCCTTTGCCCATTTTAGTATTTTCCGGGAGTGACGAAACACGTGACACGTCAAGATGGCGACGGTGGGACAACTGACTTCACTTTTAGCTCTTCAGAAACAAACGGGTGACGTAGCGGAAAGTTCGTCCCTCTCTTTTAACGGTCTATGGTCAATACCTGTGAATCTTGAAGGAAAAACTCAGGTGAGGCAATTTTACTGGGTGTTTAATATAAACTGGGAAGATGAAACTGTGCAGACACAAGGAAGTTCTTCCAGCAGTTTCCTCTTCTGTCTACACAATATTTGTTGAACTTAGAGTAGGAAAACTAGGATATACAAATAATTACTATGATTTCCATGATGATAGGCTTAGTACAGGGTGAGAAATAGTGTTTTCATCAGTCTGTGCAAGATGTGTTATTTATTATTTATTGTTCTTTCTCTGCATATTATAGAAATGATGAATAAATCTATTTTAGGTTTAGCACATCAGTTAGAGGTTAAAAAAGAATTTGACTGTATGAACAATGTCTGTTTGGCATGAGGACACTGTATCAGGAAGTTGGGATGTTGCAATCACAACTGTCAAAACAAATTCAAAGGGGTGGAACATAAATATGTAGCCATCCCAAATTTCTCATATTACCAGGCAAACATGGTTTTTTGCTGAAATAATTTTCCTTTGGGTGAATTTGTGCTAATATTTGTGATTGCAACATCACGCCCTCTGGGAGGGAAAAACTCTGGGCTGTTCTTTCAACTATGTAAAGTGCTTTTTGCTCATTTTTATTTTTTTTAAAGCGCGCTTAAAAAAACTGTGCCTCACCAATTATAAAAAACTGTAAAAGAATTTAACCCTTTAATGCAAAAGTGTCCATACAGTGGTCTATTTAATGGCTGTTTTCTAGTCTGCAAATGGGTGAGGATGGCATACTTGCAAATTTACCACCTCATTAGACATCAGTGAGTCATCCAATACACTGCCAGTCACTGAAGAATAAATGAATATATAAAATGCATCCATAAAACATAAATATTAACATACATTTTACTCAGTGATAAACAGGTCAAGAAAATAACACAGCTATCCTCATAGAATATTTATATAAAGTATGTTATTTTACTTTATATGTTTCTATACAATAAATGAAAATAGATCAATTAAATAAAAAGTCAAATAATGTTAAAAGCATGGAAGAAAAATATTGTATATGAAAAGATGTGGCACAGTTTTTTTTCATTCATGCATCAGAGGGTTAATGTCAACATAAACAGTTGCTAAAATCAAATTCTTTCATATCCATCATTTTCAATCTCATTCATTTCACAAAAAAAGAAAAAAATAAACTTCAAAAGACAAGAAATGAATTCATGTGATAGAAAAGTTTTAACTAATATTGCAACAATATCATTATCATGAACCTTTTTGGATTTTTGTTAATCAAGGAGTACTGATCGGATATCATTTCTATATTTAATTATTAAACATGTTTTTGTTTGTGTGTGTGTGTGTGTGTGTTCTTGTATTTGCTCCATTGTGAGGAATGTTTTGCATGTTTAAAGCAACCCTTACCGATGTTGCATTCTTACACTATTTTTCTAACAGGGTAAAATACTATGAATGAGGTAATGGAACTCTAAAATACAAGACAGACCCACCATTAATCAAAATAAAATATTATTCCAATCTCTAAATATTCAATGAAAACTCCAACCAATCCTTGAAGTGGGGTGCACCTCTAGGATTGGCCAAAGGACCTGCCTGTCAGACCTTTGATTCTGCATTGGGAGGTGGAGGGAATGAAGGGGTGTGTCTTAGGAGTGAGGCGGGACTGTTTATATTCAAATAATCTTGCTGTGCTCTCTGAAATGCAAAATCGGTAAAGGTTGCTTTAATCAACAAAGTGAGGACATTTTAGCCGGTCCTCATTAAAAAAAAAAGCCTGAAAAAAAACATGTTTGGGGATCAAGATTTAGGTTTTGGTTTGGGGCAACAGTTACTTTTAAAGGTAAGATGTTTTGGCATTTCAGAAAGCAGAGACGATTAGCGAGTTTTTGAATAATGCACATGTACAAGACCATCCTGCTAGATTCACAGCTCCCTCCCCCGAACACAGAACAACGTGCACGAGCCACTCCATGTTTAGCAGACAGCAGGTACAGATTCTCCATCATGTCACAAACGAAAGTAAAACAGATGTTGTCTGAACGTCGCTAACTACTAGCAGAATCAAAGTTAGCTACCTGCTGTATACCTCAGATGAGGCTCAGAAACAGCATCTAAGTTTCCCATCCAGGACGGGTCCGTGACGTTGCAGCCAACTATTGGTTGTGCACCGCGTCATGTACTTGCAAACGGATATGAACCAGATGTGAACAATGTGGGTGTTTTGAATGCGCATCATGTCAGATTCGGTAGAGAAACGCAAGGAAACATTACGGGAGGAAGAGAGGAAAAGAAAGAGAGGAAGGGACAGATTAAGAGTTAAGATCAGACTGTCTTTTACTGGCTGGAGAGAATCACAGTACAGGTACCAGGAAGATGGATGCTAGTTTAGCCGTTGATAGGGGGCTGAGAAAACTGCTAAAAGATCCATTGTGGGTATTTAATTAGGCTATTCATAGCATATGGAGTAGTGAATCCAATTTGATCAAATATTGCAAAAATTGTTGAAATAAACATCTTCTATAACGCCGTTAAGCAATGAGTCGTGATGGTTATGGTTAGGGTAAGGGTCTAGGGAATGAATTATGTCAAATGTCCTAACAAAGATAGAAGTACAAGGTAGGGCTGGGGGATAATTCAATATTGATATATATCGATCAATAGAGGTCTTTTAATAGAAAAAAAAGAGGGTCAATAAAAGTTCGATATAGAAACAGTTTTCCGCTGTAGCCTATCGGGTAGCATGATACTACAGTCACTCCTTCCGCCAAACCAATCACAAACACAGACCAGGCAAAGGCTGTGTTAGTGTCATCTTTATTACTAGGACTGGGAAAAAATACAGATACACTTAAATATTGTGATATTTTAATATGCAGATCTCATATTGATATTTAAGAACGTGATATTGATCTATTTAACCGACGAAATATCGCAAAGATTTCATCGTTCTCTTACAAAATCTCGCTATATTACGTAACATAACAACGAAGTCTTGTGAGATTTCATTGGTAAAATAGATCGTTACCGCGTTTTTAAATATCAATATGATATCAGCATGTGAAAATATTGAGATATCTGTGTATCGATATTTTTTCCCAGCCCTATTTATTACTGTATAAGTAGGTCATTCAGCAAAAGCCTAAAATGGCTTTTTTTTTTTTTTTTTGATAAATATCTATCAATTAATACAGGTTTTTTTTTTTTTTTTTAATCGATAATCTTTTTTACAATATCGTCCAGCCCAACAAGGATGTGCGTGTGTGAGAGAGTGATTTTGGGAACCTTCAGCAAATCTCTCAGCTTTACATGTTGAATGTTGACCAAATACAACCAAAACGGCAGGATTTCAGGACTGAAAAACACATTGGCGTCTATTTAAGATCTTTTCTTGATAATAAAACATGACATAAATGTCAGAAGAGAACAGTTTATTTTATTTTCACTTAGAAATCTCTGCTGTTCCCAGTCTTTAAACTCTATAAGGTGACATGACAGATTTTCATTAAAAAAGAAATCCACGTTTGCAATTGTATTTGCTCTCTGACAGTTCAATGCATCAAATATGGCTTTACCTTGACATTTTTTATCTTTTAGAATAAAGCTGTTGAATTTATTCCTTTATCTAAAGAATGAATAAGCATGCATGATTCAGCTTCCTTTGTGTCCTCTTTCCTCTTCGTCTTCCTTCTGTCCTGGCCGACGCAGAGATGTTTTGCACTTGCTTTAAACAAGACCACAACTTGGTATCTTAATGTTCAATCTATATGCACAGATCAGAGTGAGGGAGAGAGGGATTTTGAAGTTGCCGAAGCCAACCGTGTTTTTCATGTCAGGGGCAGAGCCAGCTGCTGATGCAGACGATTACATAATGTGTTGTGGTTGAACAATGGTGGGTAATGGTCGACTGCTGTCAGGAGTTATAGATTTATTACTCTATGATTATGGAGCCTGTCAAACTTGTATAGGAATGATAGATAGCAAAGGCTGGTGTGCACACTGATAGGAGCTCAAATACCGGCGCACACTTCAGGGCGCCCATTAGATGTGTTACATTTAGATATTTAAGACAAACATACTTCCCTTTTCTGGCTCTTTTTAGGGTTTATGTCACTAAAGCTACAAAAATGCTTATTTTTCATACTTGTTCTGGTTTAAGTCTGTTCACTGACAACCTGAAACTACATGAATTTCAGCATTGAATAAAAGCTCCACAGAAATACAACACAGACTAAAATTTAAAAAAAATAATAAAAGAAACAGTTGAACTCAACTTGCTATTTTGAGTCTTTTTTGGCCCTTTTTGGCCAGCAAGTGGGCAATACTGGGGATCAGTGGGGAACCCTCAGGGCCTTCTACGCCTTTAGAGACGGCCTTAAAAATTAAGGCCGTAAAGAGAAAAAATCTCTCATTTAAAATAGTTTAATTGTATATATATATATATATGTATGTATATAAGGACAAAGTTTCACCAGCGCTTTTTCTCGGCCCGGAAGCGCATCAAGATTGAGGCCGGGAACAGAACTGGACAGGATCGCTTTGGCACTGATGTCCATAGAGAAAGGACTTATTATTGATTTCGAGCCAAAGGATAAACCTGTAATTAAGACGCTGACATCTTCGCTTCACAAAGAAAGACCTGCAGATGGATTTGGTTTTCATCTAGTAAGGTAGGTCTGTGTAATAAACCAGCTGTTATTCACATGGATTGATGTTATGGCCAAAGGAAACGAGGTTTGGTGAAACGTCCAGCGCAAACTGCCTCTCTTTAGATGTGCGAGTCGATCCCTGCAAGTTTTTTTAAAGGTTTTTATTTTCCCTCCGTCCACCCCTTACTGTGTAGAGAATTTAGGAAGTGGTGTGGAACGTGTAAACGTAGATTCAGACTTTAATTTGCTGTTATATGTGTATTTAGTAAAAGTATGTGTCATGGTTTCAAAGCGCTGTCCATGGTGATGATGCTGTCAGCAGCATCGGCTTCACTGGGTGATAATATTCTCAGATTTGCTTTTCTGGGCGAGCTCGTCACAGATTTTGGCTTTACAGAGCACGTTTATTGGATCATCTACTGTATGTAACCTAAATGATATTCAGTTTTCTGCTGGTACTGTTGAGTATGAGTCTTGTTGCTGGGAGTTTTATCAATGGGGTTTTTTTTTGGCGGCTGCTGGGGATGTATGAAGAAAATTTTTGCGTTCCTCTCTCTAACACTGCTGTGATAACTATATATGTGTAGCCATATCAATCAGAGAGACATGAGGAGTTAAACATCTGGCGTCTGTCTTGGTCTGATCTGTGTCTTTCCTCTTTACCAAAAAGAAAAATCTCTTTCTCTCTTCATTCTTTTATCTTCCTCTACACATATTTCCACACATTTTCACACTGTTCCAGTCCTCGACGCCTTCAGCTAACAAGGTGACCCACATCGTCTTTGTGAAGCTGCATTCTGCACGTGTCATCCGTTTCTGTAGGGGGTGTTTCTTTTAACGTCATTAGTTCTTGTTCAAAAACAGATTATGTGATTTTCCTGAGCCAGAAATACCTGCATCTTCCCCAGGTGAATCAATGCTATTAATCTGCATCGCAAGTAAGGATGTATTAATAAAAGAATCTGTTTTTATCACACAAAATTGAGCCTTTTCTCTCCGTGAGAAAGAGTTGGACTAAGTGAGCCGAGCTGCTGCTGCGAGTGCCGCCAGCAGGTGTTGGATTTTCTGCAGAGACGAGATAGAAGTGTGTTATTGCTCCTGCGGGTGCAGTTCTCAACGTACTTTAATAAATGTTACATTATCTGAGAGTCTCGCCGGCTTCTATATTATCTCCTTGAGTCCAGCTTGGGTGAGTCGATGCAGTGAGGAGGAGGTTACAGCTGTGAGGTGGAGAACAGATACAAGCTGAGGTAATGGACTACTTCTATACTCACAGCCTGTTCGGTGAAAGTAATAAGAAAAGAATTGGTAGTTTTAAACACTGCCTCCGGGATGCTGACCTCTGAAGCAGCTTCTTTTGTTACCAGACGAATTCATCATTAGTCTAGTGCTCAAGAAGTCGCATTTTGTAAAACCCAAATTTTTCAGTACTTTACATAGATAACTTGAAGTGACTTAAACTGAAAGACTGCCAAACCAAAAACTAAAAATTGGTAACCAGCATAAATCAGAGCACCACCCTGCAAGGAGGTTTTCGAATTGTTAGGCATCAGGACTCCAAAATGTTTTATTCTCGTTTGTTTCAACAACCTGTGTTGCACAATAATGGTTGTTTTCAGCCGAAGCACATGCACAGCAGAGTGGAGCCTGATGTGCCGGCAGCTCGCTGGGAAAAACCTGCACAGCCAATAGACCTAATACATTAATCTACACCAGTGTTTCTCAAACTTTTTCCATCAATCTCCAGTGGAAGAATTTTTCAGCCAATAGCCCCTAAACTAGGGATCCATAATCCTGGTCCTCCTGCAGGTTTTAGACGTTTCCCTGCTGCAACACACCAAGTTTAAAGGAATGAGTTATTTACAGGCATGTGCAGAGTTTGACATCAAGCTGCTGGAGATCCATTTATCTCAGACAATTTCTTCATGACAGGTGGGCTTTTGTGTTTTCTGTTTATTTTGTTTTCTACCCACATAGAAACATAATGCCCTGGATGGGTTGCAGTTCATTGACGTAAATCTCAATAAAGCATGTTCACCTAAATACTGACCAAGTTCTTCTGCCTCTACTTTTGCCCACTTTTATGTTTTAATTCATTTTTTTTAAGTTTTCTTTTTTTTAAATCATGGCTTTGCCCCAAACAACTGATCAGTAGTTTCATGTTTTTTTAAGCGATATTTGATTGATGGCCGATATTATCTGGGATGTACTGAAATGTGTAAAATCTCATTACCACAGTTTAGTCTTTTTAACAATGATATTACATGATTATAAAGTCCAAATAAGCATTCTTTTTTTTTATATATATATATATATATATATATATATATATATATATATATATATATATATATATATATAATTAATAATTATGTATACATATGAGGCCCCTCCCTCCCCCACAAGAGTTTGAGTGACTCAGCGCCATGCCCTTAGCTATGTCATTGGCTGGAAATAAACAGAAATCTCTGCCCAGAAACATAGAAGAGATGAAAACAAAGGGAACCCCACCCCAGAGTAGAGACCTAAAGGCGCAGATTGAGATGGATTTCACTTGCACAAGTGTGACGTTTATTTTCAGGGGGAAACTCCAGGCTCTACCTTTAAATTATTTCCAACCACAATCCAAAAGCAGTATTTTATTTCCCTAAATTATAATTTTTTTAATTTTCATTTATTATTAGTTTCTTTAGTTTCTTGTATTTAGTTTCTTAAATTGTCAATTTACCTTTTTATTTAACCTGCAGCTGCATAAAAACTAACTTCTGTCAATCTACTTTGACCTGGGCTATTGAAAGATTTTACGTGGTAAAAATCACAGATGAACATTTTTAAATTCTAAATAATAAACTGAAGAAAGACAAAGAGATCTCAGAATAACGAGATAAAGGAAAACATCTTTTTTTAAAACCAGATTGTCAGTCATACTCATCATGGAAAAACTGTACTTTGCTTCTCTTAACAATTCCTACAGATTACAACCAAAGCAATCACAAAAAGTTGCAAAATGACCACAGACAAAAGTGTCAGCTGCTGCTGCAAGGCTGCATCATCATGTTCAAACCATTGAAGACAGATGTACACTTTTATACTGCATTGGTTTCTGTACAGTCATGTCATCCGTCTGCTGTGCAGAGTGTAAATGTGGATAATGTTGAATTAAGTCTCGGCATAAAACAAGCAAAGTTCTGTTTCTCATCTTTGTCTGACGGGATGCACAGATGCTGTAAGTGAATACGTAGGCTGCTGCAATCAGTCCATCTGGCTACAAATATGTCGGCTGGGTTCTGGGCTCCACAGAAGATCTGAGACCCAGCACACTGGTGCAGTTAACAAACTCTGAGTCACACAAATGGACACAGAGGCCATGAATTATCTTCAACAGTTAAAAAGAAAAAAAAACTGCACTCAAAAATTCATCAGAAAGATTAAAAACCTTCAAAACACACTAGAAATTACCATAAACTGGAGGTAAAGAGGTTTAAACCAACCATAAAAGCAAAGCATCAATCTAACCCAAAACCATTGCAGAGATTAAAAGCTTCCACAAGAACACTTAAAGGTTGAATATGTAATACGGACAGAACAGCGACATCACGTGCGTCTAGGTTGTAGTTGCAACGGCAGAGAAACAACCCCAGCCGCTGGGATGCCAGGCTCACTGCCGATACGCAAGTGACCAACAGTCTGCAGCATGTCCAACAAGTAACGCAGAGGAGTTTATAACTGACAGCTAACGTTAGCCATGTTAGCAAACAAGCTAGCTTACCGATCCAGCAGGAAAGTCGCCATTTCAGTGTTTTACTCCGTGGAAAACGTTTATGTGGGTCCATTTAGTGAAGTCTTCACCTAAATTTACTCCAGGTTTTGCTCTTCTCAGGTCACTCCTCCTCAGAAACAGATAACAATATCTCCAGGGCTCTGAAGCAGCTGCTTCACTGGTCGTCTCTACGGTTTTCCCCTGTACAAGCCTGACTATGACCGAAATATTGTTTCCACACAGAGATCGTATTTGGCAACCCGCAATGGCGGCGTGTATTGGCTTATAGACGTAAATAAAATGCCATTATCGAACCCGTAAAAAATTATTTTATAATTATTTTTAGGCTAAATATAATTTTTCTGGGAAATGTTGTACACCCCCAAACGACCTGTGGAGGTATTATTTTTGAAATAATATAGCTTTTACTAAAAATGTTCCATATTCAACCTTTAAACTTTCACAGAGATGCTACAAATGAGACAGAGAAAATATAAAGACATAATCAAAAAACACTGAAAACAACCATAAAATGTAAAAATACACAAAGCATTAGCTTCGAAAGCCGTTTCTGCTGCAGATCAAAGTTCTCAGAGACATTAGTTTCACCTGTAGTTTCAGCTTTTCTCATGTTTGATGAAACTCCATCAATCAGATAAATGAAGTGTGGAGCAAAGTCTCTTTCTTAAACACAAACGCTGCTTGGAAATGGTTTTCTACATTAAAAGTGTTTAAGCTGCAGGATGCGTCGCCGCAGTTTGTCGCTTTTCAGTAGGAAAAGCTGCAAAAACAATTAACATCCCGGGGTTTGACTGAGCTCCGCACCCGCACAGTTCCCAGTGGAAAACAGACGATAATTACTGTTGATCGTCTGCAGCAGGTACTGTGTAACTCTCTTTCTGTGTGTAACTGTGTGTGTGTGTGTGTGTGTGCACGCGTGCATCTGTGGGAGTTGAAAGAAGTGAAAATGTGACCTCACTCTATTGTTCCCATCTGAAATCCTTGAAATGTAATTGTGCATTTAAAGCCACTTTAAATATGAATAGACACAAGGTCATTTTATTCTCAGAAGTTATGGTGCTTTTCTTGCTTTTTTCTCTCTATGTGGAACATGTTGTACACTATTTTTTTTTAATATATATATCTTTTGATTACTTTTTTTTTTCATATTCTTAGGACAGAAGTATTTTCATTTGTTTGAATGGCTCGCTTGTGCCCATTAAAGTGACTAATGTGCAACAATGCCGTCCCTAAAATTGAATTTCTAGAAAACAGCTTCTGAAAACACTTAAGTCTGCATGCCAGTTGCTTCTTAACACACATACCTATCAGCCAATCACATGGCAGCATCTAGTCATGTAGACACAGTAAAGATGACTTGCTGAAGTTCAAACTGAGCATCAGAATGAGGAAGAAAGAGGATTAACATGACTTTGAGCTTGGAATGGTTGCTGGTCTGAGTATTTACTGGGATTTTCACACACAGCCATCTCTAGGGTGTCCAGAGAATGGTCTGAAGAAGAGAAAATATCCACGAGCAGCAGTTGTCTGGACCAGAATACCCTGTTGAGGTAAGGGAATGGTCAAACTGGTTGGAGATGATAGAAAGACAACAGCAGTGATTGTGATAGGTGGCATCCTATCACAGTTCCACACTAGGATTCACTGAACTCCTGAGAGACACATTCTTTCACAAATGTTTGTACACTGCCTGGCCAAAAAAAAAGTGGCCACCTGGATTTAACTAAGCAAATAGGTACGAGCCTCCTATTAGATAATTACTGCATGGGCGATTATCTTTCAGCTGGCAACAAGTAATTTAACCCCAACTGGTGCAAAGAGTTGCTTCTCATTTCCTAAACAACCATGTGGAAAGACACATCCGTGGTCTTGGAAAAGATGTTAGTCTGTCTGAGAAGGGTCAAATCATTGGCATCAAGAGGTGAAAACATCTAAGGAGATGCAGAAACTACTAAAACTGGGTTCAGAACAATCCAACGCATTATAA
Source organism: Atherinomorus stipes (assembly GCA_023101725.1). Lineage (NCBI taxonomy): Eukaryota > Metazoa > Chordata > Actinopteri > Atheriniformes > Atherinidae > Atherinomorus > Atherinomorus stipes. Next base: position 52,205 of record JALJCO010013729.1, read on the forward strand.
AAAACTGGAAGGATAGTGGACCATCGTCTTCCAGGAAGAAATGTGGCCAGAAAGGCAGATGAAGTGATGCAGCATCATGCCTAGTGCCTACTGTATGAGCCTGTGGGGGCAGTGTGATGATCTGGGGTTGCTGCAGTTGCTCAGGTCCAGGTTCAGCAACAGTATGAGCTCAGATAATGAGGTCAGCTGATACCTGAATATACTGAATGAGCAGGTTATTCCATCAATGGATGTTTCTTTCCCGATAGCACGGCCATATTCCAAGATGACCGTGCCAGAATTTATCGGGCTCAGATTGTGAAAGATGGTTCAGGGATCATCAGACATCATTTTCACACATGGATTGACCACCACAGAGTCCAGACCTGAACCCCATTGAGAATCTTTGGGATGTGCTGTGGTCAGACTCTACAATCATCATCAAGATCTTGGTGAAAAATTGATGCAACAGGATGCAAATAAATCTGGTGACATTGCAGAAGATTCTGGAAACATAGCGAATGCTGCCGCAATCAAAGCTAAAGGCTCCAACCAAATGTTACATGTTTGACCTTTTTTTTGTTGGCGACTTTTTTTTTGGCCGGGCAGTGTATAAACAGTCTGCATGTCGAGCTGCTTCATTTTATATACCTATTGTATAAAATATACCATATAAATATAATTAGTTCTATATATAGAAGAAATATATATAATTCTTGTACGGTATATATTCTAAATATGTGGTCATTTGTGTATACACACACAAATACACAAACACAGATTACAGTTGGTATAATTGAAGTACTATTTTTATTTTCACAATTTTTATTCTTTTATGAAAAATGTAAATCCTGGCTCCTGATATTGAGAAAATCCTCTCAAGTTATGATGATGACAAATCACTTAATTAGGGGCAGACGCAGCCTATAATTAATGATACCGCCGAAACAGAGACTACTTGAGTGGCTGTTGATCATGATGACACTGACTCATTTAACACCAGCATATACTGATTAATCTCCAGCAGAAAGTCAGAATAAGCCCCTGTGCAAATATCAGGGACTAATAAGGCAATTTGGCTTAAAAAGCGTGGGCTAACATTGAAGGGGCGGGGCTTATACTGCGGCTAGCCTAAAGGGCAACAAGAGATGCTGACTATATGCCTTTGCCTTTCTTTTTATGTTAATCAGTTCGAAAGGTTTTATGTATCAGACATTCTAAAACAGTCAGATTTTAAAATTACATTTAAAAAATCACAAATAGGAGCTTGTTATCAATATTTATCTGAGAAAAATCAACTAAGAAACAAACTGCATGCTCACATCAGTTAAGAATCACCAGTCAACCTCACAATGCATGTTTCTGGTCACCGTCTCATACTGTATGTCATGTGTTGTTTATCTGAGGTTGTGTTTATCCACATTTTTTTTTTAAAGAATGATAGAAATGTTCAAATTCAAAGGGATTGTGTTTCATTGTGGCTTTCATGGTGTCTTTTATTCCAAAAGCAGACCGTAGTTTTGTCCTTGACTAAAGTCTGATTCAACATGAAAAATGAAACTGTCATTGTGTAGAAGTCAGAAAATGTTCCCGTCTTCAAAGTTTGTCTTTTTTTTTTATCTCAATAAAAACAAACAGAAGGCAGACACATTTCAGAATATACACATAACTATATGCAAACCGACCTTTCTTAGACCTGCTAATAATTAGTGTAGAAGGCTCTAAATTGCTTTAATTAAAAAAAGGTTTGATAAGTCAGACTTTAATGTGTGTGTATCACAATCTTTTAATTATTAAACATTCAAACAAGCGCCTGTAAACTGTTGGATATAATGAATCTGAATAAGTTATGAGACTGAAAGGTGCTTTTCTCAGTTTTTGGTGTTTAGATTTGTGTTTGTTCTTCTGTTTTGTGCATGCAAGACCGGTCTGAGAGGTGAAGTAAGTGTGCACATGCAGCATAAGAGTCGGAATGAGATATTGCTTAACCTTTTTACCATCCATCCTTTTGATTTGTCGCTTGTATTGTCATTTTCCTTTCATATACAGATGTTCAGTACATTGAACATTATAATGCAATAGCGTGCATCAGCTCGCTCAAGCACATCACTCCGTAATGTAAAACTTAATAAAGGGAGGCAAAAAATGAAATGAAACAGTGAATGCAAAGGCATGGCAAAAACTAAAAACAAGTTGAGGTGTTCTACAGTCCTGGAAGGGGTGATAAATGGCCAGAACCCTATGCTTAGAATTTCTGGCAAAGAATAACAGAAACCTGGGACACAGCGTGAGTAATGACTGCTCATTGTGAGGTATGGATGACAGGAGAAAAACGGTTGGGAAATCAACTAAACATAAAACAAGTGAGGAGCAATGAATGAAAAATGAGGTAAAATAGCAAAAACAAAATCCATTTCAGAACTTTGTGGCTATAAAACTCTGTCAGTGATATTTATTATCCACATTCTTGTCCAGCCAGTCTGCCCATTCTCCTCTCACCTCTGACCTCATCAAGGCATTTCAGTCCAGATAACTGCTGCTGACTGGATATTTTCTCTTCCTCAGACCATTCTGGATGTGTGTGATAATCCCAGCAGATTCTGAAACACTCATACCAACAACCATGCCGCGTTCAAAGTCACTTAAATCCCCTTTCTCCCTCATTCTGATGCTGTCTGAGCTTCAGAAAGCTGTCTTCACTAGCTGCGTCTCACACTGCGAAGCAGCCTCCTGAAACGGTAGGCTGCTGAAATGGGACATCCTAGCCAACGAGAATTTCCCATAGTGCTCCAGTCCCATTGCCGAGCAACTGCAGACTCCACAGCTGTCTAGTGAGGTCTTATTCCACTTATTCTTTCAGATATGTTGTACAAACTAAACTGGATCCGGACATTTAAAAAATTAAAATTAAAAATTAAAATTAAAAGGTACATTCGTGGTTTTTCTTTGGATGTTCCGATCGACGTCCCAGAATGAAGAGCTAAATGGGTTGCTGCCATAAAATGTGATCAATTTAATCATGTGAGAGCTCTCGGCTGCAGCAGCACTTTGTCGGTGGCAAGTTTCCAGCTAAGTCTGTTTGCTTCATATTCTAAGAATATTTTTGATGAGCTGGTCTAAGGGTGAATTCCAGTTCCTGTCTTAACCCCCAATCTTAAAGGAGCGATATGTATTGTATTTGTAAGATTTTAAGGTATTTCTTTCCAACACCAGGTGGCAGTAGTGAGCAAAACCCCAATCCCGCCACCTACACAAACCACCACAGGGTGGCAGTAATGAGCAATACTCCTGACCCCTCCCACCCCCACACACAGCAGCACCGCTCTTATTTCCATCGTCTGCAAGGGTCAAAGTTTATGTGATGACGTCCGGTTTTTCAACCCCCATGTAAACCAGTAAGTAACTGTAAACACTACAGATTCTGCGTCACGGTGACAATGATCATGATTTACAACGTTGTGTGAAGTAGTAATTTATGATGTTGTTCTGTGAAGTAGTACAGTACTAGTAACAAGGCAAAGCTCTGTGATAAACTATCTAGTTGCTAGGCTAACTATAACATTTTAAATATGTCAGCTAATATAAAGCTAATGTTAGCTAATTGGCTTTGAGGGCTACTAAGATTGAGGGTTAAGATGGGAATTGGAATTGGCCCCAAGTTTAATCATATTTATCTATGTGAAAATGTTGACGATGCATAGCTAAAACGCATCAAACTGCAGATGTTTTAATGTTACTGAGACCAGATGCTTCATGTTTGTCCGTTGTTCAGACAAAGCAGACGTCTGATGGAGGCTTATTTGGTCTTCCTTCAAGTAAACACAGGAGACACCCCACTGTCCCCAGCCTATTTCCTTCCATCATGTTTGTCTGCACTCCAGAGGAAAGGAAGTAAAAGGAAGATCTGGAAATGTTTGCAAGAAGACAACAAGCTAACGACAGCTTTCAGTTCTCAGTGTTAATAAAACTTAGGCACTTTTATTTTCCTTTGTGGTCTCAATAACTAAACCTTCATAAAACAGCAGTGTTTTCTCTCAGTTATTGTAACGTTAGCTCCTAAATATAATGTTGACACGTTCCTAATATTTACATTCTGTTAGCATTACCTGGGTCTGCCATTTTCATCTCTGACATGAAGAAGAAATACTTTTCACAGCTGAAGGTCTGATACCATCCTGCAACAGATATTTATAAGCTTTTAACCATTTGTACGCTTTTATTTCTGCTCCTGAAGTGCGACTTTCAATGGACGAGGCAGTTGTAAATGCCATGCTAAGCTAATTAGGCAGCAACATCTCTGTCTGTTGGCAGTTTTGGAGGTTTGTAAATCAGGAATTTGGAAAATCATAAGGGTCTTGAGCACCAACAAGTGCAAATTTATCAAAATATCGCTGTCTTACCTGCTCACATGAAAACTGAACTATCTTAAAAAGTGTAAAGTCATCTAGAACCGTCATTAATGAAGCAGCTCACAGCAAGTTAGCAAAAGCGGGATTTCCAGTACACTTCTTCGAAAAATAAAAGATATTTCTTACATTTGGAAAAAGTACAATTGCGATATGCAGGTGTTTCCATTGAATGGTATAAGCTGTAATTCTGGTAAAATCCCGTCCTGCAAGACTCCGCTTTGAGGAGGATGGAGATATAAACGTGTTTTAGAGCTGCTGATCCTCATCAGAGGATCAATAATAATTCAGAGGTAAAGTCCGTATGTACGGAGCCTCTGATCACATCAGCAAGGAAAAACACTGGTGTCGACTTCCAGGACAGACGCCCGAAACGTAACACAAATTAAAAACCCCTCAGGATCAACTTCTGGAGTGTGGATGTCATTTCTGGATCTTTATTCCACTTTTATCCGACACCAGTTCCTGACTGATGTGGTGATGCAGCTGTTGATACGAAGGCGCAGTCATCCGTGGTCACACATTGTTAAATCTAGGTGATATATAATTAACATATGGGAATGAGACAACCGAGTCGTGGTGTTACAAATGTGTGCTAACGACAAAAACAGCTCGTGGCCAGTCGTTAATACATGAAGAACTTAAACCATCTGTATGTTGTCCAAAATGAACTCAGTTTGCTGAGTTACGGTGATTTTGGGACTTTTTATAGTGGCATGACTGGTAAAACTTCTCCCATCACTCCGATTCCCAAGTTAATGTTTGTAAATGATCATAAACGTCATAATCAAGAAAGAATAACTGGATTTTACCCCCGTACGTCACGCCTGATGGCGTGTAAATTAAAAAAAAAGTGTTTCCATTACATTTTTCCAAAAAACTGCTTCATCAAACATCTGAAAAACCGCCTC
>JALJCO010013729.1:62500-65343 GCA_023101725.1 Atherinomorus stipes
TTGACCCGACAGTCACATTGAAAAAAAAACACTCATGACCAGTTTATACGTCAGATCACAGAACATTGCGTCTTTACCCCGTGTGACATAATCAAAGACCGGTGGCGTCAACGGCGCCTCACGATCACGAAACAGTCTGGCGTATCAGAATATTTTTTGTCTTCCTTTTTTGTGCTCCTACATATTGACCAATAGGAAGACAGAGCGCCCCTCCACCAATAGACAGCTGATGTCATCAATGATGCTCATAAACAAACATCACAGTGTTTTAAACATTTAATAAATTTGCTGCCTCAAATTCTGTTTGCAGGATGGACAGCCCATAATGCCCTCTTCCCACCACCCAGGAATGAGTCCACCATCACCCAAAATCTGCCACAATTGATTGACAGGTGCTTGTCCCCCCTACCCAGGTGATTCAACTGATGTGATGTTGTTGAGATTTGGTCTTCTTGAGTTAAATGCAACATGAAAGTGAACCAAACTAAATGAATGTGATATTTTATGGCACACGTCCCAAGTCTGAGGCAGCACCACCTCAGTATATACTCACCGCCTGAGTATAATGGAGAGGTTTTGATCGCACCCTGAGACCCCAGGTACAGAACAATGCATGAAAGCACTTCGTGTCTCATTACAGTGGAGGTCTTGCATTAGTTTCTCAAAATAAGTTTGCTGTGGACCTGCTACCGTGGCAACAGCACAATGACATTATTTCTGAGCCCTGCTCTACCTGGCTTTGTTCCTTCTCCTCTGGAGCTCAACACATTTCTTCAGATACTAGAATACACTGATTAGTAAGTGGCCACAGCTGTGTGAGGTTCCACCTGCTGCTGCATGAAACCTACACTCCCCCCACAACTGAGATAATCACACACCACTGCAAACTCCTGTAAGTTCACTTACCCTGATGAATTTACCTGCTCTGATGTTCGGATGGTTGGTTAGAAATGCTTTACTATTAATAAATACTTATTTATCCCAATTAGAGCGCCGATTAGAAAATTCATTCTCTCAGGTTGAACCTGAGAGCAGTGGGCTGCTATTTAAAGCAGCCTGGGGAGCAGATGGTGGGGGTTAGGGACCTTGCTCCACCGTGGTTCACCTGAGTGCTGCGTCGGGAACTTGAACCCGGGTCTCCCCGTCAAAGCCCGCGACATTACCACTACGCTACCAACTCCTCCAAAATACCCACTTTAATTTCCCTCCTGGCCCAGCTAGCGTCTTTCTCACTGGTTTTGTTGATGTTTTAGCGTCTTAGATATATATTTCATATATATCTTTTTTCAGTTAAAACTATTTTTCAATTTTTTAAAAATAAATTTTCTTTTAAAAAGTTCATAAAATAATTAAAAACCCTGTTTTCTAACTCATGATTAGTTAGCAATAATTAACTGACAGTCCAGCATGATCTGGTCAGTCCATTTCTTGACTCAAATGAAATTTTTAGTGATTGGTGATCTTTGACTTTAATAACTGACAACGCTACCTGCAGCGTTATTATATGTCTTTTAACTTGAAGGTGCATTTATGGCCCCACAGTTAGATTTTTATTTTTAACTTAGGTCGTCCTATTGACATCATCAGTGTAAGATATCCATGCAGATGATCACAGCTACGTTGCCTTTGATCTTCTGTTTAATGTTGATCCTCTTCTTTTAGAAGTGCTAACCAACTGGTGTCATTAACCAGAGTAATGTGGAAAGGTCCTCTGCATCATTTAAGCATAATTTAGTCGATGGTGATCCAGATTCTCTTATTAAATCTTTTTATTAACCAGTTTGTCTTTTTCAGAAAAGCAATCTCCTTAGTTGAAAAGAAAATTTTCATACTTTCATAAAAGAGTGCAGAAAGGTTGAGAGGCTGAAGCCCACCAGCAGGCTGGCTATGAGCTGCATGTTAAGGTGCTTATTGCTTTTACTGACATTAGTCATCGCATGTACTCAAATGTGTTTTTTTTGTTGTTTTTTTTTAACTATTAATAATTTATTAATATTTTTAATGAAAAAAATGTTTGGGTATCAATTTCACTGTCTCCTGTTCGCCTCATAGACCTGCGTTCTCTAAAACTGACTGCAACACCTTTCACAGTTTCTTCATGAACAGAGACATCAGGAAAAGTTTTAAACCATCTTTCACTAAATCACCCTCTGATCTTCCTCCCCCACACATCTGCTCCTCCTCATCGATTTCTTTACAAGATAACCGTGCTCTTTGAGCAGCAATGAAACTATCTTCAAGTTCTCCTGACATACATCTGACTTTATGGTATTTTTTCAGCCTATAACTCAACTGGTTCCTGTGGTTTGGAAATTGTTAATCTGGCTTTTTCAATGGGCTCTGTCCTCTGCTGTTGAGCCAGTAAAAAACAACAAGGGCAACGGCTGAAAAGGGCTTTCAGATGGTCAATAAAAAGTATAAAAAGAGGTTTAGTGGCCTTTATTCAAGCTCTTAGAATAATTTCAGCTGTAGTTTAATATTTTGTCGTTAGACAAGAATACTTACAGAGTCTGATTTTGTGCCATGACAGTCATTGTCTTTTGTCTTTTCTTACACAGAAACTGTAAATTGGCACGAGATATGTTGAGGTTTTCATCAAGGAAAACAGTTTGAACTGATATTTACAAGCTTGCCAAGAGCTATCGACATTCCAGCTACTTCTGTGCTTTGAAAAGGGTTTCTCCGAAGACGGCCCAATCCCAATGTTCCCCCTACTTTCAACCACTATACCCTTGAATTGAAGCCACAAGGGGTTGAGCTTTGTAATATTCCCTAGGAATTGGGAAGTGACTTGCTGCATTTACCTTTGTGCACTTAAATAACTGCGTGGTAACGTTTGCTCA